>JAYDZE010374031.1:0-17322 GCA_034509125.1 Monilaria moniliformis
CAGACTTTTGAATAAGTCAGAGTTTATTATCTAAACAAATTCATAGGTAATGTGTTAAAGGTTGATAAGTAGTATATATTACATGCTTTTTGAGTGATTAATTAATTAGTTTGTGAAATTGGAAAGAGCTCACTTCATTTGTTAATCTGGTGAATGCAGCCTCCTTGTCCTTGGCCTTGATCAGTAAGTAGATTTTGCCCACCGCCGTTGATCTTAGTATCTTTTCCACCAGAACTGATTAAATAAAATTCAGTTATATATGCTGTGTATATATACATATATATAGAGAGAGAGGAGAGAGAGAGAGACCTTTTCCAAGAAGGCCAGTTGCACCAGTGACAAGAATGTTCTTCCCATGGAAAAAATGAAGGATCCCTATCCCAATCTCAGGGATCCCTTCTGCTGCTGCATTGGAATCTTGATGAACATGCAGCTCCAGCTCAAGAGGGTGACAAGGAGAATTGAAGTAGGTGTAGCCGTCGTAAAGAACATTCACTTTTCCACATGAAAAACGTCTTTTATTTCCGAAACTGTTAATGTCGGGAAAGGTTAAGTAGTTATAATTACTAGTTTTGGGGAACTTTGCCAAAGGAAACTCGATATGAGGGCGCAAAAAGCAGCTCCGACTTAGCAACATTCTTTCTCTCTCTCTCTCTCTCTCTCTCTCTCTCTCTCTCTCTATGTGTGTGTGTGTGTGTTTGTGTGTTTTGAGTGTGTGATTTTGTTATGGAATGGAATTGGTGTATTTATAGAGACAATTGAAGAGGGGTTATATGGTGATCTAATGCATGAAAAGTCTGAGCTAGGTAGGGAGATATTCTATGATATGAGGATGAATTAGACTACAAATCCATTCTTTAACTTCTAAGATATGAAATGATGAATTTGTTATGAAAAATAATAAATTTATTGTGAAAAATAACGAATTCATATTAATGAAATTTTCGCCAACGGTGGAGCTTCAATCCACGACCACAAACTCATTTTGTAAGCTGATGAATTTATTGTAATTTTTCATAATTTAAGCACTGAAAATAATTCTCGTTTTATAAATTAAAATTGATTTTTATTTAAATTGTATCCTCTATATATATAGGTAGCATTTAAATGGAGGATTGTCGTTCATGTTGGAAAAAAGAACTATAATGCAGAAAAATAAATACGAGAATAGTTTAAAGATGACATTATATTGAATTGGATTAATTCTATGAATTTAGAGGGCTTTTCTGTAGTTTGGTGGAATTTGGGGGCCCATTTTGCAATTGTCCAAAACATTTTACTATTTCCTCCATGTTTTTCACATTACGGAACCCTAATTTTGGGGAGCCGCCTTTCTTCTTCTTGCCCTGCTGCCGCATTTCCTGGCAGCCTTCTCGTCTCCTCTCCGACGTGGTTCCCAGCAGCAGTACCTCATGTTCTGTCGTCGCATTTCGCGGCGGCCCGCCTTCTAGGATCCTTTCTCAACGGTCTCCTAGTTGTCTGTTCCTTTGATTTGGAGAGGAATTGTCGGGTCAGATACTTCCTTTCCCCCTCGGCGGATAATTCACCCTTTTGTTTTGGCCGTCGGCCTTGGATTTTCCTATTTTGTTGTTGCTGCACTTCTCCTTTCCGGCACCTGGGCTTCTCCTTTCCACTGGTAGATTGAATTGTTGATGTTTTGTTGGTTTTCGGATTGTTGTGGGGCCCTGTTGATTGGGGCTTCGTCGTATGAGCTTGAGACAGAACGTTCGGCGCGGCCTCGCACTTGATCACTCCTCAATTTCGCTGTTTTGTCGGTTTTTGCATCAATTGAGGGGACCTCCTTTCTGTCCTCCAAGGCTCTAACGGTGGGCTTCTGTTGCCCTTCCGTCCCTCGACGGCAACAACTTACCATTTTAGCCTTTAGCGTGTGGGTGTGTATTAGGCTAGTTTTAGCTATTACACGTAACACACTCACGATGCACAAGCTAGCTTGTAAGAGTACATTAGATTAGTTTTAGCTAATATATGCTTATATACTTGGATCCTCATACAACATTGCGTGTAAATGTATATTGTTCCGACATCAACAATGATAGTGTAATAAAGATAATGGGTCGCAGACGACGAAGATAGCAAACCACAAGAATTGCATACGAAGATGAGGGCATGAAATTGGGGTGGGGTGGAGGTGATTGGGGAGTAACTATGAAAAGATGATTGGAATGGAGGCGAGAGAGGGGAAAACGATGGAGGTAGGGGGTGCCGGGTGGGGCAGGGAAGATGATGGAGGTTGTCGTGGAACTGTTTTTTTATTTTTAAATTCATTAAAGGTAATTATGTTTTTTTATATAAAATAGCAGTTTTATGTATTTTTGTAAATATGGATATAATTTATTTTTACTATATAAAAAGAGATATTTTTTTATTATTAGCTCCATATAAATATAAATTAATATATGACATTTTTTTTTTGCAATAATTTAAGAAAAAAATAATTTTTCCAAATTAGATATATGCAGATTTAGAAAAAGATCAATTTTTCTATTAGATATTTATATATTTATCTTCAAATCAATTTTATGGCTTTGTTTGAAAGATTTATCAAACTAATTTTCAATCATGTGTAATTTAGTAAATAAATAATATAATTATTAATAATATTAGTTTAAATAAAACCGATTCAATTCAATTTAAAACTTAAGGGTATTATGTATGTACAATTATGAACATTTATATTTTCCCTTCATTTTTTATTATTTTAATTTTTCTGTAATTTTAATTTCTTATGTCTTAAACTTTTTAAAGCACAACTCACATGCGTCATCTTCTCATGTCTTAATTTAATTTCATAGTTGCTAATTAAGATTTGGTTATACCCAATTAGAATATATATATATATAAGTGCTTTGTATTTTATTTTCCAAATTTAGCTTATAATTCATTATGAGTTGGTTATTTCATAATTGGGACTTATACATCCTTTTTAATTCTTAGTTGATAAAATAAGTGATTATATTGTAAATAATTTTATTTATAATAACTACTATAAAAACCTATACTATGCTTAAAAGACAAGATGTTGGCTGCAGCAAATTCCCAACGATTGCAGCCTTTAATTATCTATTAACCAATCTACTTATCTTGGCTATTATCCTTGGAAGCATGTTCACTTTGAGTTTTTTTATAAGAAAAATGAGAGATATAAAATGATATGAAAAGAAAAGACGATAAAAGTAGGAAAAATATTATCGCACTAATAGTCCAGATAATATTATCATGAATTGGAATATAAATGAGGAAAAAAGGTTAACCGAAATTTTTTCCATCATATTTAAAAAAAAAATTATCTATCTTATAGAATATTTAAAAAAGATAAAAAAAATTATGTACAAATAAAATATTCCATCATTTTCCATCAAAAAGTAAACACTTCCATAAAACAAACAATATTTGTCTTTAGTTGGTTGGTACACATTCTGAACACATTCCCTCTCTCGTTTTGAACAAATGATTTGAATTTAATTGGTGTGACTACATTCTCTCTCTCATCAAAATGATTTGAATTTAATTGGTGAAGTCACACCTCTCTCTCTCATCTATCTCTCTCTCTCTCTCTCATCTTGATGGTCCATCAGTATGCAGGGTAAATAGTTTTGTCCTGGCGCTATTTTAACCACTATCTTACGTAGAATAACTTAATTTGGACCACCATCAATGTGGAATTGAGATTATAAAAGTATCAAATTAATTACTTTAACGATTCTTTTAAAAAAAATTAGTATATGTGGTGGTAGTTTGATTCTTTTTCTCCTTTGGTAAGATAATGCCTAGGCAAAAAAATCATTAAAATTAAAGATTAGATTTCCATCACGAATTTTTTAAGGGTGTGTTTAGTATAATTGATTTGTAATTGAATTGAAATTGTAATTTTATAAAATTGAATTTGAAGTTATAGTATTCTAATTCAATTCCAAATTTTTTGTTTAGTAAAATTAAGTAATTGATATAGAATTGTATTGTAATTCTAAATCTTTTATTTGGTAAGTAAAAAAAGTAACCAAAACTTGACATTAACTTTTAATTGAATAAATTATTTTGTTTTATATATATGTATACATTATGTAGCATTTAGCGTATTTGTATGTGTGTATTTTTAATTTATTTTATAAATCAGACACTAAACAAATCCATTGTACCAAATACGTCCTTCCATTATATTATCTATTTTATATAATCCAAATACATATTCGTAGGCATCAGCATAAGGTTAGTTCAGTAGAAAATTAAATGAAAAACCAAAATAATTGTATTCTCATCAAATGATTAAATATGTTATATTTGTCCAAAAAGTCTAAAGTACAAATCACAAAATTTGGATATAATTTAAAAATTAGATGCAAAAAAAAAACTAAATAGAGTGTGAGGGAGATAGTGGTGTATGTGTGTATGTGTGTGTGAGAGAGAGAGAGAGAGAGAAAGGGGTATGTGTGTGTGAGAGAGAGAGAGAGAAAGGGAGAAAAAAAGAAAATGTGAGTGTGAGAGTGAGAGAGATTGTGTGTGAGATGGAGACTGAGAGAGATTGTTATGTGTGTGCCAGAGAGGAAAAAAAAGAGAAGTGTGTGTAAGAGATATAGAAAAAGAGAGAGAGTGTTTGTGTGTGTGTGTGTGTGAGATATATATATAGAGAGAGAGAGAGAGAGAGGGTGTGTGTTAAAAAGAGCATGAGAGGAGGGTGTGTATGTGTGAGAGAGAGATGACATGTGTGTGTGTGTGAGAAAGAGAGAGAGATAGGGAGAAGAGGGTGTGAGAGAAAGAGAGAGAGAGAACGAGAAATGTGAGTGTGTAAGAGATAGCATATATTAGAGATATATAATTCTAAATATTTACTTTATCAATGGAATTCAAATTGAGGAATTAGAAGATTTAGAATTAGAATTCAATCTCAAATCTAAATATTTTTATTGTACCAAACAATGAATTTGGAATTAATAGCTCAAATTCCAAATTCAAGCCTCCAATTCCATGAAACCAAACGAACTCAAGATTAAATAATCAATAATTCGATCCCCCAGTAAAGCAAAATAGCAAACAATGATCCTCCCCTTCGTAACAACGGTTCAGTTAATAGTTGTAGCCTACCGTCTCTCCTTTTTTATTTTTTCTGATTTTTAATTATTATATTATATTTTAATTTTCTTTAAGTATGTATAACGTTTTCCATGTGTTGCATGTTAAAATATTATTATTACATGTGATATGTTGAATAAAACTAAAAATCTTTGAATTGTTAAAAAAGTATTTGAATTTGTGTTTAAATTAATATTTCCTAAATGGATTATTGATGACATATAAAGTCAACTTAATTTTCATGTGACATGATTGCCCATAAAATTAATAAATTTTTCAGGATGTTTAGATAATAATATGACAGTTCAATTGAATTAAAATATCAAAGTAAACTATTATTTAAATTATAAAACCATGTTTAAATAACAAAGATTATATGTAATGATATCGTAGGTACAAAACTATAAGCAGATAGTTTTATCTAAATGGTTGCTTAAGTTTATATTAAATAATTTATTTTTTTATACAACATTAATAACCTATTTAGTACATTATTATATTATGAATTTTCAAAGCATTCAGAATATAAATAGTTTGTGTTGTTTTATTTCTATTTCTATTAGAACTATGGTTAAATATAACATTAATATTTTTAACATACTAAATATAAAAAACTTTACTTCGAGTTTTAAGCTAAACATGATGGGACAAAAATACATAATTTCAAAAAGAATAAAATAATGGGAATAATAATTGACATAATGTTTATTTTTTTCGACCACGGCGTAGGGGCTCATATATATGTTCGTAGTTTAGGGGATTTAATTGGACAACAATATTTAAATTCGGATGAAATTCAGTGTTTCACTTTTTATATCCCACTCTATGTACCATTTTTATTTTTTCATTTTTATTTTTTTTTAAATTCAACTTTGTATATTTTAATTGAATTTTTACTTATTATCAATAATTTATTTGCACCAAATTAAAGTATATAATTATTTTTTATCTATTCATTTTATTACCAAATTGGATAAAAAAAAGATTATATTAAGCTTTATACCGTCCAAAATATGTAGGTATCAATGTATAATTTCCGAAAGCAATCACACAACTTGTACAAGCTGAATTAATTTGATGTGAACCTTCACATTTGGCCATCATCATCGCCTAGCTAGATACTTTATTGTCCAGATCCTACACATTAGATTAAGACTTACTTGCATGACCAAATCACTATGAAACTCCCAAATTTCAGCGTCAAAATCCTTCACGTTTTCAATATTTGTTCTATTACTAATGAAGCATAAACTTGCGTGTCACCACACTCAAGTTAATAATAATACTATTAACATTAAAATATGAGTGAGTTCTCGTTATTTAATTTTAAAATTTTATTATTATTATTTTTAAATATTTGAAAGTTAGTATAATAAAAAAAATTCAAATGTATGTGGAAATGTATTTTTATTCAATATTCGAAAGTTACATTCATTATTTCACTTTTATATATTTTACTCTAACGTTTAACATAAAATGTTTAGATGTTAAAATTAAAAAACGATACATATTTAAAAAAATGTATATTAATAAATTTTTGAACGTTATATATTAGTTTGAGTTGAAATGACATTAATTTAAAGATACATTCGTTTGTTTCAAATATTATCACGAGAAATATAAAAAATTATACTCGATTAGCAAAAAATCCGAAATTTAGCCTCACCCAGAAAATGTGAGGTCTGCTGGGGTCAAATCGATTTGACACGCAGAAAATGTGATAAATAATATTGGTGAACGGGGTTATTGTGTTTATTGAAACAGTCAGATTGATTAAATTAAGTATGAAAATACTATGATTACATATAATGAAAAATCATGAATTAATTATGATTTCGAATTTATTGTTATATATACTAGTAACTCATTTACATTTTTACATTTGAAAATAACGAGTTTTTTTAAGAAAACATTAAAATTCATTCCAAAAAAATCAATATGTATAATATTCAATAACCCAAGAAAGAAAGTTATCTCTCCGTACTATCTCAGAACTATAATTTTTTCCATGTTGCGCTAGACCAAGCATAACTCGATTTGCTGGATGATACATATGATGTACCTTACAAATCTTTTTTGTCGATAACCTCAGACCGTAATTGGAAGTAACCAATTAGGTTTACGACGAAACCTAGAAATCGATCACTGATCCAATTTGAGTGCATTTTCTTTAGGGAAATCTCTTTCTACAGGGACTTCAAAAAGTTTTTTTGTGCGACAAACAAATAAGAAAACTAGTCATTAACCTAGTCATCAAGAGAGAATCTGTATAAATCACAATAAAGAAAACTTCTTATTTCATGCTAAAGATTATCCCATCCACTATAGCTAGGATTTCAACGAGTATAGCATTTGAGCGTGGTTTACTTCTTCGAGACAGAGCAGCAATCACATCATCATTCCAATCACTAATAATTATATCCACTCCAAACTCAATCGATTCATTTTATGTGTCGACATCAACTCTACTAACACATTTCTTTGGTAGGCAGCATTTTCATCCACCGCACTCGACCCCCAAGCTTTTGTTTTCCGCGAAAATATGCCTTGCAGTTTGACGGGCAACTCTCATAACTTCGCAGCCCGTCTCTGTCGGTTCGTCCACTTATCTGTATGCATGAATCAACACACATAACTCCAAACTTGCCACAACATTACACACCACAGCCAGTGCCGTATCCGAGATTTTGAGTTTGGGGGTGTGACGAATAGTATGCAGCATCGCGGTGGAAATGAGAAGACCGTGAAGATAGCCAAGTTTTTTTGTTGGGCTTTTCTTATAAAAAATGCAATACTAAATTAGAGACTAATAGAAATAATTTGAAAACTTACCATTTCTCTCTCTGGACTCTCGCTATCTCAAATACAGAAACCTCCACCTATTCTCATATCTCTCCATCTCTTATGAGTGGTTCACCACCTCATTCTCCGGCGAAGGTCGTCGTTGTCAATGCCTCCAGTGTCACAGCTCTCGTCTTCCTCTCTTCACGTCTATAACTCCCGATTATCTTATTTGAAATTAAATTTAGGGGTACAAAGAAATATATTTTTTGATTAATAAAGGTGGATACTCCATGGATATTCCTTACCGCCATGGATATTCCTTACCACCATAACTATATCACAAATATCCACTATGTCTCCATTGCTCGTAAGATCAAAGAATCTACTCTGTCTGCATATCCCTCTGACTTTTGGACAATTAAGCAAAACATGAGACGTGGTCCTACCTATCTTTGCATAGGTTACATATGTCGTCCAATGGGACATGGTGCTCCTTTATATTTCCGGCTGCTGGAATATAATTTCGAAACACCCCCAATAGGAAAAAGTTTACCTTCAACTATATTGACGTCTGCCACACATATTTACCCCACCATTTCTTATCTCCTTCACTTGTAAACGCATGGAATTCGTACAAACCCATAAAAAGAAAGTACATCGATTTGACTGTAGAAGTCTCATGTTGATCGTATACCCATTTTCGTTCATCCTCTCTTGATATCTCAGCCACTAGAGTTTGAAGGATAGCTTGCACTTCAAAAGGTGGAAACTTCTCATTCAACAAGTTTACATTCCTATTTCAGACGTATACAAAATCAGTACATCGCACGTAAAGGGATCACTATCCTCACAAGATGGGAAAACTAAATCATGCACGGGCGGGATTTAAACTCAAGACCTCTCACTAAGAGGAATTTTGTGGTACTTGATCTTTGCTACTTGAACTAAACCTCAGTGGCACCATGTTGTAAGACTTGATAACACTATTAATGGCGTAATCTCAAATTAATGTTATATTTAAAACAATTTCGCCAAATGTTATATTCATAACCACTAAAATATTTATAATTCATTGCTATTTGGTTGTATTCTGATGTGAGAGCGAATGATGCTCAAAAAGTGAAAGTTGGTTTGTCAAACTCCAAATAAAATGATGCTCAAAAGTTAGAGATGGTATCTAATCAAGCTGCAGGCGAAATGATGCTCATAAGTTATGGGTAGTCTGTTAAGTTTTTGACGAGATGATGCTCATAACTCAGTTCCGATAGCTTTAGATGAGATGATGCTCAAAAGTTAGAGATGATCTATTAAGCTACAAAATAGATCATACTCACAAGTTAGTTTTGGTATTTCAAATTTTAGATGAGATGGTGTTCATAAGTTAGAGGTGATTTGTAAAGTTCCAAACGAGATGATGCTCAGAACTCTGTTTTGGTCTTTAAACTTCATACAAAATTATTCTTACATAGTTCTTGCCTTCAAACTACAGACGAGATGATGCTTACAAGTTCGACGATTAATAGTTAGCAAATGCGACATATCAATCCTCCATCCTATCGCGCTTCAAATTTACATATTTTTTCTTCTTATTTTTCTTAAATTTTCAATCTTGCATATGAAAGATCTTTAAATGAAACTTATATAAAAGAGTACTATTATTCTTCCAATCTATAAAAGTGATTGAAACTAATATAAGCTATATTGTAACATCAATTTAATATCCGTCAAATTAAATTTATTTAAAGACTATTTTATATGATATGGCCATAAAATAATGTAAAGTGATTATTAACCACGACGTAAATAACTTCTCGTCAAATTTCAATGGATTACACACTAGTGTTACATTAAACAAATCAAATCAAATGACATTGCAATCGTTATTAATTCGTGAATATCATGCAAATTTAGGTGAATGTACACACGTTTATATATAGTGGAATAGGTGTGTGTAAGACGCGATGTTCATAACAAATTGACTCGACCCTCTTTTAAGATAGTTAATCGTTTCTATATTTTAATGCACGACTTGGATACCTATGTCATGCATTGTGGATTCTTCTAATTAGAAATATCGTAGAATAGTATTAATTTATTTTTATTTCTAAAAATGATATATATTTGTATTATCGTGACATGACCTAACACGAACAAAATTGACGTACTTTAAAAAAAAAATCATATATATTTATACTCCAACAAAATGCAAATATCTCCATTAATAGTAATTTTGTAACTCACACAGAAATAGGTATAGTTTATAAATTTGTTAGTAATTTTAGTATTTTCCACAATTGGCAATACACATAGTATATATGTGCAAGTTGACAAAAGTAAACGTCAAAATTTGACAATATATATTATCTTGAAGTTGCAAATTGCATGCATTACTTATAGGAGGTCCCGAACTAGAAAAATTATAATGAAATAGTCCTGCATGTCACAACTCTTGCATAAAGTCTTTACCTAATAACATCAACTTGTGAACAGATGTAGAATTCATTTTGCACTAATTATAAGGTGCTTGACTTACATTTTGCATTTTACAGTCTTATGATTAAATAAAAATGAAAATAAATAAAGAGAGTACTCAATTTCGGTCTCACAAACTTTTAAAATAAATTGATTTCAGTACTAATAAGTAATAGTAACTTGTAACATATCATCCAACAATTTATCAGCTCTACTTTGCCCTACCTAATTGTAAGTTCTTCTATATAAAATAAATCTGAAATTTGGGGGTCTCTGAATGAAATATTCAAAAAGAAAAATGTTAAAAGTGATAGAAAAAAATATGCAAGTAGAGCAAAGTAAATCTTAAATGGAATAATTATCATTTAAATTATAATTTTTTGTTGACTTCTAGTTAATCTCATACTTTTGAAACTAGAACATAAAATCATAACTTTTGATATTTTCTCAATTATCCCACGAATCAAAATTTCAGTGAAATTGATGGTGACGTGTCGGCCGGAATTCAACGAAAAGTTGTGATTTAAATGACAATTATCTCAATGACATCGTTCAGAACGGACATTTTGTCCACGTTAGAAATTCCGGCTAACACGTCACCACCAATTTCACTGGAATTTTGATATATGGGATCATTGAGAAAATATCAAAAGTTATGATTTTATATTCCAGTTTTAAAAGTTATGGAATTAGTCGAAATTCAACGAAAAATTATGATTTAAATGACAATTATCTCATCTTAAATTAGTGCCCCTAAAAAAAAATTGCTGCTTTTGTGTAAGTTGGGTACTAAAGTTGACATTGATCCTTTGTCTATGAAATAAAAATATTAATAGCTATAGATCATCCTTGTATAATTTAACAGTCTAGATATGTTCGGATTTAATATTAGCTCTAGAGACAGGTGCTTCAATTTTCAAAGCTAAACGCATAGACGGATTCATTATGCCTTCAGATGGCAATAATTAACGAATGAGTAATAGTATCCCACTATTAATAACTTTTTATCGTGTTTCATTTCTAAATCAATAAGTTTTATATTATTTATCATAAATTAATTTTTTTATTATATAATACATTATAATTAATATTTATTTAAAAATTTAGAATTTAAAAAATTATATATCCTATTTTTGAGTTCATCAATTCTAATAATCAATTTTTATCTAATGAAAGTGATAATAAATTCTAAAAAATAATTACATGCTCTATTTGATGCAATAAATTCTTAATAATATCTAAAAAAATAACTAGAGAATATAAAATTGAAATTAACTAGAGAGTATAAAATTTGACTCTAATAACCCGACAATATGATAGGATTAGGGCTGCAAATTCATAACCCGAAAAAAATCACAATCCTAATCATAAACCGAATAGCCTGAAACCCGATAGGATTGGCTCGAAAATAGTTCGAGCACCATTGGGTTGACCCGAAAATGAGTGAGTTCTTAATATTTATTTTTTGAACTTCGTTACTTTTTTTCAAACTTTCAAAAATTAGTATTATGACGTGAAGATGCATTTTGATTCAATAATCGAAAGTTATACTAATCGTTTCACTTTATTATATTTTACTCTAATACTTAACATAAAAAAAATTTATATGTAAAAACCAAAAAAACGATAATTAATAAGAAGAATGTGTGTTCTTACTTATTCTAAAAATTACATATTAGTTTTGAGTTGGAATTATACTCATTTATTAATGTATTCTTTTGTTACAAATATACAATTACAAAAGAAATATATTAGTTAAAAAATTGTAGAAATTTTTTCGAGCACGATTGGCCCAATAGGTTAGCTCGAAACACTAAAGTTCGGGATTCGAGTTGAGAATTTCTAACATTAAAAAATTACAATCCAAATGACCCGTAACCGAATAGCCCGACTATCCAAGCCGACTGGCCCAAATCCGAATGGATTGACCCGATTGACATCCCTGCTTATGATAAGGAAGTATGCGATGAAGATGAGAGTTACTTTTTTTTTTTTTTTTGACATCTTATCTATTTATCCATATGATAGAATCCAGTATGTCTATTTGTGAAATAAAAAAAGAAAATCTTTTTTCCCCTGACTCGATGTATGAATAGAGTGCTCAAAGGGGTAGTAATAAGTCCAATTAATTTATGGTAAACTAAAATTCTTTAATGATCTATTTTCTTGCACTGATAGGGGGATCAAATGGTATGATTTATTTATTGATATCTTGGAGGATTAAAAGCAGAACTCTTGTTTTTCAATTGGTTGTTTTTTACATTAATTGCTACTTCTCGATCTTATTGATTGATGAGAGTTGCTACTTAGTAGGCATTATGTGATAAGGAAGTATGCCATGACGATGTGAATAAACCACGTAATTTTATGTACTTAATCATGTATATAGATTCAATTAACAATTATCTTAATTGTAAATTTGAAATAATTAACTCAACTAGGAAGTACATTTTTCATTTTAACCACATTCCCTTTATGGAGATCGAAAAAAAAACTATATTTACTTCATTCATATACCGTTATCATTCCATTTTCCAAGTTATATTATTCTCATTAATTTCATTTTCGTATACCATTTATCCTAATTAATGTTATATTATATAAAATTGTGGTGGAAAAATTGTAGAAAAATCAATTATATCAATATTTATATTCAATAAAAAATTCGGCGATATATAACCGACAAAACGGGTTAACCCATTTAGTCTGCCGCGCGTAATGGGCTTTCCAATGTAATGTACGCCCAATCTTATAAAAGTTAGCGGCCCACCTAAAAATTTAAAAAATATTAATAACGAATTCAAAAATAATAATATCGAGACATGTAATTATTAAGTGTCATATGATTTTATACCCATATAAAAAGTTACATTCCCAATTATATGAAAAAAAATAATTACTTGCGATCTTTGGCATCATAATAAAATCAGACAATTAAAAATTAATTAAGAATCATTCTAGTCACATATTAAAATATTGAAATCTTTTTTGCTAGTGACTTTATAAGATTGCAGCGTAGAATTGTCCATGACTAAATGCAGACTTCAATAGGTATAAACCCACACTTGAAAGAGACTGACCTTGACTCTATCGAGATATATGCTTGAACTTTGTCGCCATGTATTTAAAAGAATATCTATTTATACATAGAATAATTGAATCATTTTTAAAAATTTAAAAGGTACTTCATCCATTTACGAAAAATTTATATTTATTTCTTTTTCGGTCTGTCTACAAAAAATACGCTCATTTCCATTTATAGTCAAAGAATCCTCACATCTCTCAATATTCACCACACATTTAAAGTGAGTCCACTCAACTCACAATATTCACCACACAACTAACTATTTTATTAAAACTTGTATCGTTCATAATGGGGCAAAATTTTCATTGACTGAAAAAGTATTTGATATTAAATTACTTTAAAAGATTACTCATTGATCGACTACAATCATCTCCTTCGTCGCGTGACATGTCTTTTTTTTTCACGTCATTTTTTCTTTTTGTTGGTCTCACTCAAACGTATGATTCCAGTCATCGACATTTCTAATAAAGGAAAATGAAGAAAGAAAAAAATCTAAAAATAATGTAGAGCAATGAAGGAATATTAATACAATCTTATTTACTTGTTAAACTCATATGAATTTCAAAATCCAATAAAAACCATAACAATTAACCCATGCAAACAATAACCACCAAACCACCACATAATTGACAGAAAAAAACCCAATCCTTCTTTGGAAAAAACCCCACCCATACGAATGTTTTATCTACGTCGGAAATTTCGGCTGACACGTCACCACTAATTTCACTGGAATTTTGATATGTGGGATAATTGTGAAAATGTAAAAAATTGTAATCTTATGTTCTAGTTTTAAAAGTTATGAAATTGACCAGAAGTCAACGAAAAATTATAATTTAAATGACAATTATTCCCATAAAAAAAATAGACAAACAACCCTCCATTTAAAAGTTGCATGTTGAAAAGTGATTAATATGTATTTATTTTTCCTCAAGCAAAAATAAAAAATTGTATATTCCATAAGTACATTTGTTATTTGTAAGTAATGAGTGAATGCCATATTCACTCCATTGGAGCTACCAATGAATCAAAGAAGTGAATACTTTTCCAATTCCAACTGCAGCTCCATCTTCTCCTTCCCTTTATCTTGTTCCTTTTCATGGCAAGCTTTCCATACTACCAAAAGCTGATTCCATGCACATGTATCATATAAAGAATCCTAGATCATTCAACTACTTACATAAAAAGAGTCATATTTAAACTTTCATGTTTCAAACTTTCATAAATTCATAAGTGACCCTTAACTTTTATCATTTTCCATAAAATATTTTACTATACAAATTCGGTGACGGAAAACTGATTCATCTCGTCGGAGACTATCACAATTTTTTTTTAGAAAACAATAAAAAATAAAAAAAGATTAAAATATTTTATGTTTTCAACTTTCAACATATTCCAAAAAAATATACACAACTTTTAGAGTATTCTATAATATATCCCTCTACACAAAATCTGGTAACAATAAGCTTATTAATCTTACCGAAGTCTAAGATGGAAGTTTTGTGAAAAACCTTCACTGAACACAAAAGGAAGCTTTCACATCATTCACAATTTCAAATAATTTATCATCTAGACAAGATTTGTAATACTTTTAAAAGATCTTATCTTCAATTTATTATAAATCCATCGTCCTTAATTTCTTTCGGCCATCAAAATTTGACCTAATTAAATTAAACCTATTTGATATATAAATATAATTTATTGATATATAACAATGTTTGAAATGTGATAAACTAGACATGAGACGTTTTTGTTCCCCTCCCACTAGTAAATTTAAGGGTTCAAATCATTTAGAGGGTGCGTGCGTGCATGCATGCGTGAGTGTAAACATTTTTTGTGTAGCGATAAATTTTATGAAAATTACTGAATTTTGAGAATTTTTATGAAAAAATGGAAGTTTGGGGCATTTTTTGAAATGTGTTGGAGGTTATCGATTTTTTCTGAAATATACTAAAAGTTGAATACATAAAATACTATTTTTTTTACTAAAAAACTTCCACCTCACATTCCGGCGAAATGAATAAGCTTTCTGTCATCGGATTAAATTTTTTATGGCGGGACATTTTATATTAAACATTGAAAAATAGGAATATTTTCGTAATTTATGAAAATTAAGGATATATTCTAGAATTAATTGAAAGTTAGAGATATAAAACAATGTCATAATAATATATATGTTAAATACTATTGTCACTAATATAACACATAAATAATCTTCATCTCCTTCTCAAGGAATAAATAAGCAGCTAAACAGAGCTTCTATTCTAAACCTAAGGAATTGGGAGTGCCGCTTCGCATTTGCATTTTCTGCACCGGAAAAATGGCTTCATTTGCTGCAAATTCATCTCTTCTGTCTCCGAATTCGCTCCGCAGTCCAGCAAAATCTTTGGCCACTTGTTCTCCCTTCCGCTGCTACTGCATTTCTTTTAACAATAACGATAAACCAACAAATCTAGCAGCAAATACTGTTTATCCACTTTCTTCGTCTTCCCACCAGACTGATAAAGGTTTCTTTCTTCCTCTTCTCAGAGATAAATCTTTCCCCTTTATTCATTTTCTATGGTCTCGAATTAATGTTCGACCCGATTGCCTCTGACTGTACATGTGATTGAAGTAATGGATAAATTGTGATAGAAGTTCGGCATATAAATTATGCTTTCTTTTTAAATTTTGGCTATTTTAATTACTTCTCTTTTCTTTTCTTTTTTTTGATCATTTACAGGTTTGGGATTATGGGGTGAGAAGGCTGGAAAGAAAGAATCATTCTCTCAGACTTCAGCTGTTCGACATTTGACCGGCTCGCTTACCTCAGCCGAGGGGCTCCGTTTTGCTATAGTCTGTGATGCTGCCCTCGTGTAAATTTGGAGTCTTACTTGTTCTTTATTATTATTACAGCTTTTTTTCTTTTAAAACTTTGTCTCTTGATTATGCAATTTTCTAGTTTGCAGTGTAATTCTTAGTTACATCATGCTCATGTTGCTTATTCTTCCAAAAAACATTCTATATATGAACTAGTGGTGCTGTGGTATGTTGTTATTTTTATTTGTTTTCCTGTCTTTTCACAAAATCAATGTACCTTTTTTGGTTGGCAATTTGGGGTTTGACGGGAAGCCTTTGTATTGTTTTCTCTCTGTAACAATGATTTCTTTGGGCATGAAGGTGGTGGCACGCTTCAATGAGATCGTCACCAGGCCACTTTTGGAGGGAGCATTGGATACCTTCAAGAGATACTCAGTTAAAGAGGAAGATATTGATGTTAGTAATCTAGCTGTATTATAGCTTTTGCGATTTAATTTTATGTTTTGTATGCTCCCTGAGGTAGCTGCTTGTCAATATGAAGATCTTAGACTGTCTGAATTGCAAATATTTGTTTTCTTACATGTACTGTCTAGTTACTCAAGAGTAGCTTATGAGTATGACTCAAAAGATTTTTTTTTTCGCGGCTAATTGCATTTAAACAATCTAGAATGCCGAACTTCTTTCATAGCGAAATGATCACATCCTTCCAAGTAGTTATTCATGTTGCTACTAAATCGTCATTCACTGGAAGGGGTGAGAATACCTAAAGCTGCTGATTCATTGGAATATGAACTGTGTATTTGCAAGTTATTGTGTCTCCCTGTATATAACTGCATGCATAGACATTAAAAAAGTAGAAAATACAAGTGGATAAACCTAAATCAAGAAAGGAAGAAAATAGAATATATGATAGGTCTTTTTCTGTACCTTTTTGTTTTATTTAAACTGCCAAGATAAATCTGTCACGGTATCCTTTTTTATCTTACAATGAGAAACTCTCATGCTAAAGAAAATGCATTGTTTTGATTATCTTGCACTAGGTTGTATGGGTTCCTGGTAGCTTTGAAATCGGCCTAGTTGCTGAGAAGCTTGGGAAA
>JAYDZE010374142.1:0-17318 GCA_034509125.1 Monilaria moniliformis
TTTTGATATGTGGGATAATTGAGAAAATGTCAAAAGTTATGATTTTATGTTCCAATTTCAAAAGTTATGGGATTGACTAGAAGTCAACGAAAAGTTATGATTTAAATGACAATTATCCCAAAAATAAAACAAGAGGAGAAACTAGAGAGATGAATAACGAATGTAGATGAGACAGTAAGAAATAAATGTTTAAAAGGTAGAAACAATCAATGTTAGCAGAAGTATGCTGGTAACAATGAAAACATTTGAGAGAAAGAAGAATTTAAGTTATTGTAGACAAGATGATGATTTGAATAAATGAAGGATAGGAAAAAAAAACTGCATAAGCAAGGCATATTTATAGGTTTGAGCGAAAGACAATGTTTTAAAAATCAAATCGGTGAGCGAATCGGTAAAGCTAGCGGTTCATGGTTCAATCGGTTGGATTGGTCAGACCATTGGTCGGACCGTAATACTGTAGCATATATATATATATATATATATATATATATTGTAGCAAAGCTTGGGAAAACGGAGGAAGGCGGCGAGTCGGCGTGATGGCGACGCTGGCGGGCCGGAGGCGTGGCGATTGCAAAGGCAGAACGAGGGTGAGACATAGAGGCCGAGAGGGATTGTTTTTCTGATTTTCTCAATTGGGTTTAGGAGTTGAGTTAGGGCTGACTAATGGGTAGGGTAGATGGGTCAGGCCGTCGAGTATGGGTATGAATTAATTAATTAAAATTCGGTTCTTATTCGGTTCTATCGGTTTAACCGCTCAATTACCGATTAGAACCGATAACCGATTACTCCAAAACCAAATGACCGACATCGAACTGTAACTGAAATTTTCAGTTATCGATTAACCAATAACTGGCCTTGTTCGGTTCGGTTATCGGTTATCGGTTAACCAATAACCAAATAATCATTTTTAAGCACGCCTAGTAACTCCTCAACCCCAGGTTGATGTAGATGTAGAAGATCAACTTCAAGAACTAGTGCAATTAAGAAGATCCACTAGACAAAGAAGAAATGCAATTTCAGATGATTATGTAGTATTTCATCATGAAAGTGAGAACAATGATGGCCTGCTAGAAGATGATCCTATCAACGTTCATCA
Organism: Monilaria moniliformis; assembly: GCA_034509125.1. Lineage (NCBI taxonomy): Eukaryota > Viridiplantae > Streptophyta > Magnoliopsida > Caryophyllales > Aizoaceae > Monilaria > Monilaria moniliformis. The sequence goes on from JAYDZE010374142.1 coordinate 1,097, forward strand.
GGCTATGCAAAGTCCAAATGCTCTAAAGTGGATTGATGCCAATAATGATGAGTATAAGTCAATGCAAGACAATCAAGTTTGGGATCTCGTCACATTACCTGAAGGTTTGAAGCCTATTGGTTGTAAATGGATTTTTAAAACCAAGAAGGGTTCAAAGGGTTATGTAAAAATATATTATGTACGTCTTGTCGCTAAAGGCTTTACTGAAAAGGAAGGCATTGATTTCAAATAGACTTTCACTCCAGTTTCTTCAAAAGACTCTTTTAGATAATAATGATGTTAGTTGCACATTATGATCTTGAGTTACATCAGTTGGATGTAAAGAAAACGTTTCCAAATGTTGATATTATTGAGACAATTTATGTGATCCAATTAGAAAATTTTATGTCGGGAGACCTAAAGATTATGGTTTGCAAATTATATAAATCCATCTATGGATTTAAGCAAGCTTCTCATTAGTGGTACTGCAAGTTTCATCAAGTGGTTTTATCGTTTGTTTTTGAAGAAAACACTGTTGATGATTGTGTGTATCACAAGTTCAGTAGGAGTACATGAATTTTCTTGGTGTTGTATGTCGATAACATACTATTTGCCAGTAATGATTCAAGATTGGTGCATGATACCAAGAGATTTCATTCAAAGAATTTTGAAATGAAAGATCTTGGGGAAGCCTATTTTGTATTAGGAATCCAAATATATCAGGATCGTTCCTGAGCTATTATCGGATTATCACATATGAGATATATAGAAAAAGTGCTTAAAAGGTTTGAAATGCATAATTGCAAACCAAGAGATACCCCTGTGTCTAAAGGAGACAAATTCAGTCTTAGTCAGTAACCTAAATCAAAACTTGAGGTTCAGAAAATGCAAAAGATTCCATATACTTCGGCTATTGGGAGTCTAATGTATGCTCAGATCTATGCTAGACCTGATTTGGCTTTTATTATTGGTATGTTAGGCAGATATTTAAGTAACCCTGACATAGATCATTATAAAGTAGTCAAACGGGTTATGAAGTATCTACAGAGAAAGAATGATTATATGCTCACATATAGGAAATCAGATTATCTAGAGATCATAAGATATACTGATTCTGATTTCACTGGATGTCAAGATAGTAGAAGATCCACTTTCGGTTACATTTTTTTGTTGGTTGGAGGAGCCATTTCCTAGAGAAGTGCTAAGCAGACGCTTGTAGCACCTTCCACTATGACAATAAAATTTTTAGCTTGTCATGAGACATGCAATCATGGGATATGGCTGCGATGCGTATTATTGAAAGTATTGAAAGACCGTTTAAGTTGTGTTGTGACAATAACTCTGCATTGCTATATTCCAATAACACATGAACTCTACGAAGTCAAAACATATCGACATAAAAGTTCTTGGTTGTAAAAGAAAGAGTTCAGAGTGGACAGATTGCTATTGAGGATATAGGGACAAACTCAATGATTGCGGATCCACTTACTAAGGGATTACCACCCAATGTCTTTCATGAGCATACAGTTGATATGGGTGTTATATGGGCTAACACATGTCAAATTAAATGTGCATGACTATCACTAAGAGGCCCGATTAAATTGATCAATTAAGGATTAATGTTATGGACCTAAAGAGTATTAAATAAATCACGAGCTTTAAAGTGTAGATACCATAAAGTGATTTTCAATTTATTGAGCAACCAAATTGAAAATAAAGAAACTTATTGTTATATTTGAGTTATGGTCTCCAAATGACAGATGACGCTCCACATTCTGTATTCACTCTGCAGAACAGTGACATGAGATCGTTTGGAAGGCTGTAACAATTAATCAAATCATTCATGAATTCAGGTACGCTTCCGCATTCGATTGTATCTCGAATTATCATCATAGATGATTCAATTATTCTAACAGATGTAAGTAATGACGTAAAGCATATTAAAGAATATAGAATATAAGTGACAACCATGAGCAGATCTATGTAGGGACTGCACTATCCTAATTCAAGTCCCTTTTTTTTTTCCTTATGTCTATGTATTATATTAAGTTAAACTTGAAATTAGTCTAGTCCAAAATGAATAATTTTTTTAAAACAAATATGTTGTGTTTGTGTGCGACGCAAGCGAAGAAAAGAATATGTCACACCGTTCTCCTCCACTTTCCCTACCCGACTCATTCGATCACCTCCGCGGCACCAACAATCGTCGACAAAACTATTTATTTTTCAGTCCACCACGTTATCCAATTCTAAATCCGGCCCCTAATGACAACTTTGCATAATAGGCAAAAGTATAGTAAAAGTCGGGGGAGGAAAAGATGATACACAAGTAGTTTTATATATATATATATATATATATATATATATCTCATTGGCGATAAAATTTCAATTTTTGAGTTTATACAATATTTTCGACGAATATATATATATATAATCGTAATCAAATCAGAACTCATTTTTAATGCAGAACTAAGAACACATCTCAACCATATCTTTTGGATCTGATGGTAACAAATCGTGACATGTGGCATATATTTTAATATTATTTTAATAGGCGAAGGTTATTAGGGTAATTTTATGTAAAAATCGTTTATAGTTAAAGCTATTTTTATGGAAATGATTTTATAGATTCAGATTTTTATGGAAAAAATCGGAATACGCGTAATGATATGTTTGATGATGAACATAACTAAATATATACATATTTTCTATCCAATTTAATATTATAAGATAAACAATAGAAATTTATTAATAAAAGTAACTGCTAAAAATTTAATTGTGCATATAAATATCCGTAATTTTTTTCTTAAAAAGTGATTTTTGTATTGAGTTTCTGTGTGTTATATTTAGTCTCAAATTATCAAGTTTTGGACTTTAAATAAGTATAGTTCGGAACAATCTTATGAAACTGAATAGTCAACAGCAGGTGAGTTATGTGCGACATATTAAATAACAATTGTAGGTTTCTTTAATTCAATCATTTCCTGTAGTAAATAAAATTTAATGTTATCTGGCCCAGAAGAGCAATGGGAAGGTAATAAATGTTTTAATATTCTAAAATTCAATACATGTTGTTGCTGCACCTACAGATTACATCACGATCCTACCGTAAATACACAGAATTTCGATGTTCCAATTTCATTTTATAAATTTGTTTATTATATTATATGTGTAATTATAATATTATTGACAATTATATAACAAGCGCCATATCCATATGTATGGGAATTGTTAGCAAGCACTTGAGGAAAAAAGATCACAAGATAATTATATAACAAGCGCCATATCCATATGTATGGGAATTGTTAGCAAGCACTTGAGGAAAAAGGATCACAAGATGGCCAGAGATGTTTTTATTAGAATAGATCGAATTAAATCTTTGTATTCATAGAATGTTTTTTTTTCCTAGTAAGAGGTCTAGAGCAATCCCTTTAAAGGAGATTAGAGTTCAACAACATGAAACAATGAAAACGTTATATTAGGTGTCAAACTCGACGGAAATAATTTTTTATATGGGCGAGACTTATGAGAACGCTATAGGAAGTTGACAGAAGTCCGAACATATCACCAGAGCCACACCACAACCTCAACCAGGAGATCCAAATTATCCACGATGGGAGGAATCCGACTACACGGTCATTTCGTGGTTAGTCCAGAACATGGAAACAAGGCTAGTGATCAACTTTGCCCAACATCAAACCGCAAAGGCTATTTGGGACAGCCTTATGATCACCTATGGAAGCAGTACAGACCCATTACAAGTTTACGACCTAAAAGTAAAGGCCAACAAGATAGTCCAGGGCACCAAAGCACTAGAAGATTACTGGAGCGATTTTGCAAAACCTCTGGATCATCATCGACAGGAGGCAACTCAACCATATCAATTGTTGTGACGAGAGAGTCAAAGCCCACTGGAAATTGACAGAGACCCGAATGCTATATCAATTCTGGAGCATCACCGGGAGGTGTTGGGTTCGGATTTGGAATCTGACACGGTGAAGCACAAAACCGTCCGCCGCCGCCACCTCAGAGTAGACCGCCGCACAAATGGACTCAACCGCCACGCACCGGACCGTCCTCATTCTGGCCAAAAGTAGATAAATCCAAACATTTTTGTACCCACTATGGAATGGCAAACATACCAAAGAAACATGCTTCTATTTGGTCGGCTACCCAGAATGGTGGAAGGACAACCACAAGAACCAAACAGTGGCGATAGGTAAGGCCACTGTGGGAGTAGAAGAAAGTAGCATAGCCGACACAACACCGGCAAAAAACCAAGAGGTCGCCTACACCAGAGGAGACGGAGGCAGGCGGGCGGCCGATGCGGCAGAATTTCGGAGGGGTGGCGGCGAGTTTGATGAAAGAGAGACGGCTAGGGCACACTTAGGGAGGACGTTTGAAGGTAAAGGGCAACCACACCCTTATTCTCTTCCATATTCTAAAAATATTCCCCATGTTCTTCCAGATTTATTGCATGATTCTTGCAGTTCTCGATTATTGCAACATGACCCCAATAATAGGAATAAATCTCAATATGATACCTAAGCCTTAAATAAATTGCACTGTCTTCCCCAGAATTCAGAGAAACTACACTATCGCCCCCAGAATTAGAAATTCATTTTTTAGCCCCACGAAATGTAAAAATAGCTTTCAGGCCCCGACAGATATTCCTGATTATTCTGTTGCATGCCAAATCCATAAAATATGTGTCGGGAAAGAAAATGGGTGGATTTTTTTACTGCGGTGCCACAGACACCATGACTTATGACAGATCATATCTCATGACTATGTCAAAATCTATGCGTACTCATGTACAAATAGCTAGTGGCGAATTTAGCTCATGTTAAAAGGGCATGAACTATTTAAATTTCTCCAACTCTAAATATCTCTAACTGCCTCTATTTCCCTTCTTTGTCACACAAGCTAATGTACTCTCGTTTTTGTTTCTTACAGGATATCAAAACGGGAGCGATTATTGGGCGTGGTACTGAAAGACGTTGATTGTATTACGCGGACAAGATAGTGCGATGTTGGCTCATGGAACTGCAAATAGGGGGCTTGGTTATGGCATAGGAGGTTGGGACATCCGTCTACGGGTTATCTAAAAATACTCTTTCCTCACTTAGTTAAAAATCACTCTCTTGGTTGTGATAATTGTATTTTGGCAAGAAACCACAGACAAAGTTTTAAACATTCACATACTCATATGGATTCTGTTTTTTCATTAGTGCATTATGATGTTTGGGGCCCTTCACCCGTGGTCGGGGGACATGGATTTCGCTATTTTTTATTGTTTATTGATGATTACACGCGTATGACTTGGGTGTATCTTTTGAAACACAAATCTGAGGTTTTCCAAAAATTCACTCATTTCTATAACATGGTTCATACTCAATTTCAAACAAAAATTAAAATCCTTACATCTGACAACGGGGGGAGGTTGTCAACTCTGCTATGAATGATTTTTTCGCAGAAAAAAAGGCTCGTCCATCAAACAACTTGTCCTTATACTCCATAAAAAAATGGGGTAGTTGAAAGGAAAAATAGAATTCTCCTTGAAATGACTCGTGCCCTACTCCTCTAATCTAAAGTTCTACAGTCCTTTTCGCCAGAACAGTAGCCACAACTATATATCTTCTTAATCGCCTACGCACACGTACCCTTCGCCTCAAGACACGTATTCACTACTTATCCACTTTAGCCAAGGTTCCCTCAGCTTATCTCTTCCACCCCGAATCTTTGGGTGCTCGGTTTTTGTACATGTTCTGAAACATAAGCGTACCAAATTCTCACCTTGTGCAATTAAATGTGTGTTTGTGGGATACGGGATAAAAGTAGAAGGGTTATCAATGTTATGATCCCGTCAGTCGTCAAATCATCACCACTGTGAACTGTGATTTTTTAGAGAGTGAAATCTTTTATACTACGGAACTCAGTAGTCAGGGGAAGAGATGGAATAATGTTGAGTCTCTAAGTTGGCTGAGTTGGTTGCAAGTGCCTGACCAGAATCCCGTTGTGGTTCCACAAAAGCCAATTAACACTACCGCTGAGCTCTACTCTGACATGCCAGTACGACCTATGGAACACAATGCCACTCAATCGCCCCCACTGATATCCGAGATAAGAAATTCTTATCCTAATTTTGACAATTTTGTTGGAATTACTAATGATGATCCAGAGAATGAAAAACATGAAACAGTGATAGACGGTGATACCAGGCAGTATGTCCTGTCTCCAATGAGCAATCGAGGAGTTCCCTCAAAATGATATTCCCCCGAGAGAATCGGAAAAAGGTCAAGATACTCAGTGACAAATGTTGCAAATGGAAATCTAACAGAATTGGCTTGAGCATTTGAAGCAGCTTATATAACGATGAGGAAATCCCTCAAACTATTGACAGGCCTTCAAAATTAAACACTGGCGGGAAGCCATGAGGGTCGAGATGAATGCTTTAGCCAAAAATCATACTTGGGAGAAATGTCGGTTACCAGAAAGGAAGAAATCAGTAGGATGCAGATGAGTCTTTACCATCAAAAGACGACACGATGGATCTATTGAGAGATAGAAGGCACGACTGTGGCAAAGGGATGTACCCAAACTTATGGAGTTGGTTATGCAGAGACCTTTCCACCAGTAGTAAAACTGAATATTGTTCAAGTCCTTCTCTCTGTTGCAGCAAATATTGATCGGTCCCTCCATCAGTTTGACGTGACAAACGCCTTTCTACACGGTGAACTAAAGAAGGAAGTCTATATGGAGGTTCCCCCTGATTTTTCTACTGACTTTGGAAAATGAGAAGTTTGTCTACTGAAGAAGTCTCTGTATGGACTGAATAAGTCACCAAGGGCATGGTTTAGGAGATTTACAGAAGCCAAGAAGAAATATGCATACCAACAAAGTAACTCAGATCATACCCTAATCCTGAAGAAACAAGAAAATCGAATGACTTGTTTGATCATCTATGTCGATGACATGATTATCATAGGGAACAACTTAGAAGAAATAGAGAAGTTGAAAAATAACTTGTCAACAAAATTTGAGATGAAGGATTTGGGGCTCTTGAAGTACTTAAGTCAAAGCGAGGAATTTTTATCAACTAGAAGATTTACATCCTGGACCTTCTATTCGAGACTGAGATGGTGGATTGTAAGATGATACTCTGATTTGTCAAAATCATGGATTAAGAATAGAAGTTGGAGTTGAGCTAGCAGATCGAGGAAAATACCAACGTTTGGTGGGAGAATTGATTTATTTATCACACACCAGACCTGATATCGCATATACAGTGGGAGTGGTTAGTCATGGAATACTGTTCAGTAGGAACGGTCACCGACAAATTCACGTCTATACAGATGCAGATTGGGCAGGAAATCCAGTGGATAAAGGTTTACATCATGTTACTTCATTTTTGTGAAAGGTAACCTTGTTACCTGGATAAGCAAAAAGCAAAAGTTCGTTGCCTTATCCAGTGCTGAGGCTGAATTCGGGAGAATTAAGAGTGGGCTGACAGGAGTTTTGTAGTTGAGGAGGTTTGTGGAAGAACGGGGCTTTAGGGTCAACATGGCCCAGTCAAATTTTTTGTGACAATAATGTGGCTATCAGCATCTTAAAAAATCCAGTCCAACATGATAGGACCAAACGTGTTCAAATTGACAGACATTTTATCAAGAAAAATTTTGAATCTAAAATTGTGGAGTTTTCTTTTGTTTGATCAAAAGACCAGCTGTCACATATTCTCACTAAAGTTGTGGGATCCAAGAGCTTCACAGAAATGCTTGACAAGTTAAATATTGGTAACCTCGTTATTTAATTTGAGGGTATGAATTTGCTGGAACAACGGTGGAGAATAATATGCTAGACACTCCCATAAATTTAGAATTTCAGATTATATTCTATTAATTAGTATTTCAAAGTGTCTTCATTTTCACCTCAAATCTATTTCTAACTCTTTGCTTTTGTAATGCATTTATTGGAAATACTTCAAGGAGTTACGTATTAAGTCAATTAATAATTAAAATTGAGTGCAAACCAATTCCACAGTCCGTCTTTAATGTATGTTGGAATGTCACCTTAAAAAATGACGGTCATATAATCCTAACTCTGCAACGTAAATGGATTCTAGATTGAAAAATTGGTTTTAGAGGGATTTGTTGAAGCCCAAGTGTCGACAGTGGAATTCTGACCACTAAACTAGAGCCACTTTGTGATTAAGCGACTGATAATTACCGTAATTACGCCAACGTAATTAATAAGTAATTAAGTTGCTACAAACAAGGAAAAAGGAGCTAATGCCTAGAAAGCATTGTTAACGCTGTTTGTTAAATAGGAATGCGGAAATTTAACGTGACATGAGTATGAAAAGGCTGCTGTTTCACACTGAATTTCTTAATGTGGTTATTTAATTTAAGGCAACTTACAATGATAAGTACATGATTAAAATACCTTTTTTCATCACAACCATTGTTGCAATAATTCTTTAAATGCACATGTGTAAACTTTCTTAAATTATAATAAAATATAATATAATATAATATAATATAATAATAACCCCAAACAGGAATGTCTATCATTATATATATTTTGTTGTTTTATCATGTAATGGACCGTGAGTATTATTACACACGGGCTTCCCTTAGGCCCAATGATTATGGTGTCATTAAAATCCATTATTATTCCAATTTAATAACGAATTAAAACGAAATTAAAGATCACTGCCTACTCGGCTTGGCTTCTTCCCATTATATACGTTAGCAAATATTCAATTATTAAACTTCAATTCAATTAGTTTGTCACAACAATAAATTTATGACGATTACCAAACTTGCAAGTACTATTTATTGACAGAATACTATGTTTTGCAACGCCCTAAATCAATTTACTAAAGCCAATGAAGTGGAAAATAAGCTAAACTTTAAAGTTTAGTAGTTGTAGGAACGAGTTTCATTTAAGGGTTAAATTATTTAAATCTTTCATCTTACTAGTCATTTACGTCGTTGGACATTTAAAGTTTACATGTGCTACTATTTATTAGTATTTTAAGACTATTGAACTCATTTGTTCGTACCACCGACAAGTCCATCATCCGATTCGATAAACGTTTGATTTGATGAATGAGATTGATAAAAGTCATAAAATATACATTAAAATATCTATAAAAGAATATTCAATTAAGGAAAAATTCTAAATTCTCACAATTCATATCTTTTCAAGTTTCGCTATAAGAAAAATACCTCCACATATGAACAAATAAAATCGAAGAGTGATTAAATGATAACTCAACTTTGGGATGATAAAATAATCATTCAATTGTATGATTAGGTGTGGGTCGAGTTATTTATCATGGACCTAGTCATGCAGACCAAATATTTAAATAAATTAGATTATTTTACCAGTCATGCCTTATAACTCAAACCAAACATACGCGTCCTTAAAATAAAAGTTAATTATTTTGAAATTAATTAGATATGCACACGCACCAAATATCTATAGAAACCGTGATATCACATGTACTTTGATGAAGATATTAGAACATACTAGTTAGAAAATTTATTGAATTGTTGAAATAAACAAAAGTTTGAAACTATATTATCCCTTCCCAATCAAACCAAAAGAGAATCACAAAACCAGCTTCAGGATATAGTATAATGGCAACATTAATAAATAAAAGTTTGTTGAATTAGTACTAAATAAAACTAAGTATGATATTTGTGGCTGCTGGGATTCGAGCCCAGGTCTCCACGGCCACAACGTGGAATTCTTACCACTAAACTACAGCCACATGTTGCTAACCTGGTCCACTAAAATCGTTTACAATAGCTATCTTGAGATCTGAAATCGCGGAGTTGCTACAAATCTAAACTACGAATCATATTGTTTCAAAATTTGTGATTAAATTATAGTCAATCCAAAGATATGTGTATATATATATATATATATAGCATTTTTTAGACGAGCGATTGACACAACTCAGAATTACACTTCATTCTCGTACCATCAACTTCTTATGCTTGCATTTGGATTTCACAAACCAAGACATGTCCAATCGTCCAATGAAGATGTGTGAGTGTGAACCCAAACTCTTCAATTCACAGCATAAATAAAATTATGTCTTAACGTCCACTTTTCACAAACAAAAAAGCACCACTTTTACTAATATCAACTTGATTGTCACTTTATGCTTCTCTTACCTATTATCATCATCTCTCTTTTCAAGCATAATAATGAAAACGTCGCTTCTTGTCGTGAGTTCAAAATGCATGTAATTAGAACCACTGACAATAGTGATCTGAAACAAAGGTAATATCACTTATTTTGGTGATATTTTATTTTTATTTTCCCTCAGATAATTTACATGGTACAATTACTCTAAGTAGAAGGAAAGAGGTGCAGGTGAATAGCTATCTATTTTAGTTTTACCTGGAACTCAGTGTTAGGGAGGACTATCCGCGATCAATTAACAAGATAATACAGCCTCTCATTCAGATATTTCTTTTGTATTTATAAATTTAAAGGACTTTGTCCAGTCTCTCTACTCTGCTTTCATCACTCATTTAATCCTCATCCCACTGCTAAAGCTTTTCCCATTCCATAGCATCAACTAATACTGTGTTTGGAGTTCCCATTCTGTCATCCTCATCCTATGTCACCCCACAACGCTTTATCACTAGATTGACCGAATTTTCTGCAACCGCCGTGGCCTTCGCTTCTCCACAACAGGAATTACATTCTCCATAAGCTGCAATAACATACAAGCACAACATCACTCCTCTTCTAAGCCACTTTTCAGATATATGTATGTGGTGATCAACTTATGTGACTCATAATTTCAACATCTCTTAGAGCTTTTTCTAGAAACTTAACAACTTAAGGAAGAGAGAGAGACAGAGACAGAGACAGAGACAGAGAGAGAGAATCTCAACGTCAAATTGACATGCTATTCAGTCATGGGAGATCAAAGTTATAACTTCTAAGGCTGAAAGTATGAAAATGTAAAAGTGTTCGCTGATAAAGCTATATACACATGAAACTATGAAAGTGCATACCTGCTTAAGCCTCTTCTTCGTCCAATCTACCTGTAATTCGAAATGGCATGAACATTCTATTTGTGAGAATAGGAAAGTCGTAAAAATATAAGATGGACAATCTCCAGATCAAACAACTACAAAGGGCATACATCAGTATCTTAGACCGTGTCGCTGCATGACAGTAGGTCAAGCTGTGCTATAGACAGTACAGTTATGGGAATAAATATAGAACAATAATAGCTTATCAAAGTAGATTTTCATCCCTAGAAATAGATCAGATTGCCATTAATCAAGGACAGAAAACTACAACTTGATGAAGCATAGCCTACACCAGTATCAAAGTAAAACCAGAGTAACAGCAAGAGGCTGATCATAAGTACTTGGAAAAATACTCGCACAGAAAGAGATGACTTGGATACAGGATATGGAAATTTGCAGCATTTATTCAATAAAATTAGTATTTGGATTTCCAATAACCACTCAGAAGCTCATAATGATTTGCATGAATTTCAAATGGCTCACTCGAGTCAAGTTCTTTTCCTCAGTTAGATAAAAAGATAAGGATTAACAATGTGTTTCAAGATATACAATAGAAAGAAATCAGAATGTCACAAGTATCAGACCAGATCATTGCTGAGCAACCCCCAAAATTCACAATACATTTTCTTCTATTCTTATAAATCTAAAAACTATCAAGATTTGCAGAACTAGATTTCTAGCTATACAGCTTTGAAACAAGAAAACACACAGCATTTTTGATATCTCAATTAACAAAAATGACACAAGGAAAGAAATGACTTAGACACCTTTTCAGTTAAATAAACTGATTCAATGTTAGAATAATGATTCAAGAAAGACTTCAAGGGTACTAATTTCTTGAACATTGAAAACATAAGAATCAATCAAAATAAATTTCATATCTAATATATCAATGAAAAACATAAAATACAGTATATCATACTCCAAGCAGTGTTTTCATAACTGGTCTGGTTACCAAACTGATCTTTGTTCCAAACAGTGGTTCAGCCGGGTGGACTAACTTAACTTGCAGTCCACTCAGTACATTACAAATTAAATATAAAAGCCCATTAGTCATACATAGCAGCATCTAGCCCATTAACTTTCAGATATAAAAGCCTAGATTTCATCACTCTAATGCCATTCTGCCTCTAATCGGAAATGCACTTTTCTCCCAAAATAATCATGGCATTCTCAAATCAATTAAAGAAACAAAGTGGAAAGATATGTTTCTAAGAAAAAAAATCCTATTTTTGTCCTACCACAAATTAGTTTCCATATTGAAAAAATGCATGAATCAAGATTTACCAGTGTTGATAAATTAGTGGCTACAGGGATCTCCAAGTTTTGCTTAAAACTCAATTTTTTTGAAACTTCTATTTGAGAAGAAAATCAGAGAAACCAGTAGGAGAGGCATAAGGCTTATATTCCTCTCAAATTATAATTCTTTTTTCTAAGAATTACAAGAGCCGATCTTCCAGTTTTGAGCAATTCAAACTGGTCTATTGAACTGCAGAATGGTTATTTTACGGTACTGAAGTAAATACAGAACCACGGTCCAGTTCAGTTAAACTAGTAGAAGTGTCCAATCAAGTCTGGTGTTTAAACAATGCTCTAGTCTTTACCAATTTTCTAAAATACATTTATATTCAGAAGATAAGTCGATATATAATAACTTTTATTTGGGACTAAATTGGCACTAAAATTTCTCAGTTGTAAAGGCCATGTTTATCTAATAAGCTTTGTGTGTGTGTGTGTGAGAGAGAGAGAGAGGGAGAGAGTTGGATATACATTTTACCCAAGAATTGGACATGCAAATGCACAACATCAATATTGCTAATTAGAGAATAGCACACATTCTATGAAAATTTTAATTAGTATTGTTTTATGTAGTTCTCCCTCTATTCCCCATTCACAAAAATTAAGCAAATGCGTTCAACAAACTTAGAAAAGTGAAACAACATACATTTTCCTAATTCACCCTTATTTATGTATTCATTAATTTCAGAAATGAGTGAGTAGGGACATTAAGGAAAAAGAAAATTTGATACACATTTAACAAGAAAAGTGGACTAAAATTATAAAATGGACATAAACTAAACTATCTTTGCTGGATGAGTTAGTATCTAAACAAAGAACATGATCTTTCTTTGCCAGGATGTACTTGATTTGCATTAACAAGATAGGCCGGCTTTGTTCTTGAGGGACATGCCTAAATGGGATTGACAGCCACCATAGCCTGGGTGTCTTACCTTGTTACCCAACTTCAATTCCATAAGGATATAACCCATTCTGAGTAAAGACTAAAGATAAGGAAACTCATCTATGTTCGCCAAAACCCCATCCTAGCCAAATGAAAGGAACAAGATACTCAGCACACCTTTTTTAGCTCTCTCTACTTATCATACACCCTTTTTCACAAAAGAATAACAGATAACAAATTCTTTGCTTACACTGCTAGCATAACTATTTATTTCTGACAGAATCACGCCAAGCAATAATATTTGGACACTGCTAAGCAGCACAACTATTCAGTTCCGACAGAGTCACACGTACAGAATTGTAGCGAATGATGTGTAAGACACCGCAGTGGAAGAACCAACCACAGAGATGACTCCTTGCACTAAACAATAACCTTGCTTTCTAAGTGCATGCTACATATCAAGAGCATGCTACAGAGCCATGCTGATTTGTAGATTAGAAAGTTCTGCTGCAGCCAAAATATAAATAGCAAAATATTTGTCAAGGTGAAAACAGAAATACCAAGCAATTAATAGCAATGGGGTCATCATGATGATTCGATAGTGACAGATACATAAACAACATATCAGGAAATGCTAGGTTCTTAAAATCCCAACTAAATTATCTTAACTAAAAAATGTTATTATGTCGAAAACATGACAATAACCAAGTAAAGAATATGAAAACATTGCTGAGTTTGATCGACCTTTGATATACATAACAGAACTATACTAGAACCTCTCACTCTGTATTGATCTCAAATACAGGCAACGGAAGGCGTTGAAGAGAAATTTAAACCAATCAAAAATACTTGCATAAAAGAGGAAAACAAGAATTCCATAGCCAACGCATAAATTAGAAATTACCTTCTCTTTTAAGAGCTGCTCGTTTTCTTCCTCTAGTCTCATCGCCATTGACTCCAATTCCGCTTGATACGCCTAAAAAATCACAAAAATGCATCATTCATCCACTAGAAACTATCCAGAAAGCACAGGATTCCCACCTCCTTACGCTCTCTAGACCTCGCTGCAGACTCCCTGTTCTTAATCATCCTTCTCTGCCTTTGCTGCGCCGCCTTATCCATGGGTTCCAACAAACTCAAACTTCTCCTCCCTCTCCCTCGACTCAAACCCCCAACATCCAACCCCCCACTCAGTGCCCCTCCAATCACACCAGAACCACTCTCGTAACTGTAAAACCTCCCACTTAACCCCTCCTCCTTCACCTCCACACTTCTCCTCGTCGCGTCCTCCTCCTCCTCCTCCCCGGCACCAGCCTTCGCCAAAAAATCCTCCAAAGTCATCATCTCCTCCTTGGGCTGCTTCTCATTCTTCTTTCCCGCCACAATCTCCCTCCAAACATCATCCACCGTTTTCCTAGCCATCCTCGGCGGCTCCCTATCTCCATCGCTAATCGGAGTCACCACCCCAGCCGCGTCTAGAAGCGTGATCTCCGCATTCAACAGCGTACTCGAACTACTATCCGCCTCAACAGCCGCCCGATGACCCTGATCCGGAGCCGGACTTCTTCCCGCACAAGCATTACTCAAAAATCCCCCCAGCACCGCAGAACCGGAGTTTAAATCATCGCGAGCATTGCTGCCGCTATCAATCCTAAGAAAATCCGCAGTCGAGGAGGTGGAAGCACACGCCGAGAGCTTGCGCTTTAGATCCGAATCGCGTGATGTCGAAGAATCCATGAGCTTCGGCGACGCCATTACACAATGAGACTTTCAATCAATTCAGCGCGCATCGATCTTTGATCGTCCCAATCATTTCCCTTTCACATGCGAAAATCCTCTCTCTCTCTCTCTCTCTCTCTCACGCACAAATGTGTATGTATCACCTCATAGTCATACACACAAAATCACACATACATTGTCTACGTGATGTTAGTATGTGTGTGAGAGCGCGCGCGCAGAAGGTATAGACAACCCACCTAGGGTTTTGGAGTACTTGGATTTTGACAATTGTATGCAGCTTTTGGGATATTTACGTGGTCGCTTGTTAGTGGCCAGGAATTCTGTTGCGCTATGAGCTAAATGAGAATAAACGATTCTTGTTGGAACTGGACGAAACTGCAGGACTAACAGCGGAGGTAGAAGAGGGTAGGAGAAGGCTTTGGTTTGACTGGAAATAGTGGTACAGTTATACTAACAAATAATGATGTAATGATAATCTTGATCATAAAATTGTATAATTTTAGATAACCGATGATTTTATAAACTTTTAACAACAATTATAATTTATAAATTTTAAAATTAACCTTAAGGAACATGAAATTCATTATTAGCTATTTATACAATTTAAGTGCTCCTACCACTAAATACGAAATTCTTGTTTGTTGTCAAATCCGTAAAAGTTTATATTATATTTTCATAAAGAATTAAAGTAACTAGTTAATTATTGTAATTTTTTCTACGCATCTAAATTTGTATAAATTATTATCCATTGATATTTATATATCATTAGGTCCATAGCCCACAATATAGTCTTGATCTCACGTGAAAATTAAAGAATATTTATTTATCTAAGTATTTAATTTATAGATTTGTAGATAGATTAGCTACATATATACATATCACCTTAATACTCCCGTTAATCTATATATTTACATATATTAATTTGAATCCGCAAATCTAGTGATCTACTGATATGAATTGATAACTTAATTAAATTGATTAGAGAATAAAATTGCATGTTAATCAATTCCGTAAATCTTAAAATTGGCAATGTTGAAACTTAAAATTAGGCTTAACCAGTTAGGCACCTGTTGAAACTTAAAATTAGGGTTTTAACTCGTTAGGAACCGGTAGTCGGCCGGTTATAACCGATAACTGGTTTCACCTAAAATCACTAACCAGAACCTCACTGATATGTAATGCGTATTCTAGAGCATATTATTAAATGCAAATTATCACTCTCAAGAATAAAATTAACCCTAAGAATACCTAAAAA
>JAYDZE010374253.1:0-36123 GCA_034509125.1 Monilaria moniliformis
TGGCGGGCTGGTAGTGGTTGGATTGCTTAATCTAACGGTTTGTAACTGGTCTTAGTTATGCATGAGATATGTGTTCGAATTTGATCACTACTCTATATATATATATAAATTATATTAATTAAAGCATTGTATCGTATAAAGTTGACACTAATACAACACTATAATATAGAAAGTATACTACACGGTACTTTCTATAATATAGAAAGTATACTATAATAGAGTTTTATGGTTCTTGGGCCTCATCTCGGGAATGGTAATTTTAATTACGAGTTATGAAGTCAATGTTCAGGATATGATCATATCTATTGTGACGATATATTTAAGGTTCGTTTGTTATGTGTAATTAAGATGTATAGTATATATACAATCCTAAGTAACCATATTAATTGAATCGAAGTATAATTAAAAAGAACTAATATTTAAAAATTAAAATTTTATATATAATGTTAACACATCCTACAAAATAATAAATTATATATTTCAGATATGTAGTATATTCTATAAAATATAATATTGATATCATATATGGTAAAAAATATTTTAATCAAACATATCATTTGTCATCTCATACTACGTAGCAAACATGCCTTAATTATAATGATACTATTTATTCAAAATAAATATATTTCTTTTTATGGTGTTTAATTGCATATATTGGGATGGTTATAAAAGGTATATATTGTAATCTCATATTTTTTTTCAAATTAAAAACCATTGATATATATATCTTTTGGGAATTTTAGGACATTTAATACATTTTTTTAATATAAAGATATACAACTGAATATTGCACATCTGATCAATACCAAAATATTCCTAAAACATTACCGAATACTAGCATATTTCATTTCGTTCATTAAAAAGGGAACATTAGCATAAAAAAGTTATATATATATATATATATATATAATCATTACTGAATAATCATTTTCACTTTTTAGATTATAAAAAAGTACAGTACTTTATAATCTTCTTGATTAAGTTCATGGTTTTAGGTTCGAATTCCAAAAATAACAAAATTTTTAATTTATTAAATTTATACAATTTCATAGCGGATTCATACTTGTTACAAAATAAATTCATATATACTTCATGATTATAAATTCATACAACAAAGTGATGAATACATCATAAATTTTCATAATCTCTAAATTAGCCTCATATATACCCTAATTTATACAATAAAATGATTCCTAATTTATATATATATACCCTACATACCCATTTTGCATTGGCCCCATCTGTTTTGAACTTTTACGTAGAACGAAGATTTCCTACGGCTTGTCACTTTATATCTTATATCATAAAATTTATCTTTTGCGATTTTTATCATATTATTATTTGATTGGACAGTTATTTAGAGCCGGACACTTGTAGCCTTCTAGGTATATGTAATTAATATACGCTCCAAAGAAAAAAACAACAATCATTCTTGTCCTCTCATTTTAAGTCATCACCATAAAATAAAGAAATATAGAATCAACTTATGAATTTAAAATATTCATAATCTTATAACTTCATTATTTATTTTTATTTAATTTTTCATAGGCCAACATATTTTTTACTTCATCATTTATTTAAGAAATAACGTTCACAACTCTATCCATTCTTCATCTATTCCTTGTACTATTCACGAATCTCATCTCTATTTTATTTTATTTCTTATTTCTTATATTTATTATATATTCTTATTAAATTAAAATTTTGCTTTAATCAAAAATATAAATTTCATTAAAATAAGAAAAAAATACATAATTAAAAATTATAAAATTACATAATTAAAAACCAAATAAAATCCTAATCATTCATCAAGGAGACAAAATCACGCCCAAATTTCATCGATTAAATTGTGTTAGAGACTATCATGGTTAAGGCCATCGCACGACGACTCATGACGCCTTAGCTAATATCAGAATGCTTGAGGCACATCTTGATTTGGGACGTCTGTTGCGGTCAATAAGCTAGTCAAGTCCTCGTCTACCCAGTAAGAGTCGTTCGTTCATCCGTCATCGATAGTCATGTGTGCAATATAATGCACGCCTACAAGACATCAACAAGCACATCAACAAACCACATATGCCCCGGGCCTTTGATGATTGTGAACCGTGCTTGAAGAATGTCGAATGCTTGTTCCACGTCTTTACACGGTGACTCCTACTTCCATTCAAAATGAACTCTTTTGTGCTCGGTTGGACCAAAAAATAACTTCACGAACATCGTACACCTTGGAATTGCCTATGTACCTTTTTGTAGCATTGAAAGGCCTTATCGCCCGACCCCGTCTGGACACTGCTGGAAGATATCTTCACGCGCCACCAAGGTATTTGCTACGCGCAGAAATAATTCCATGTGCATATATAACCGACGATGAATACATCTTCCCATATTCCCCCATCGCGGTTCGTTGGAGAAATAATTCTCCATGAGTCGGGCGGCGACAACTTCTCGTTTCCAATGCACATACTTCCTGGATCGAATTTCATGAACTTCCGTCGGATGAGGCTGCAAATAATAACTAGCAGTGACCGATTGAATCATCAAAATAAGGTTCTTTACACTCTTGCCGTACGAACTGTCATCGTCGACGACATAGTATGGATTCATAATTTGCAAAAGGGCTTGAGAGAAATATGGAAAAAATAGGGAAAAAAATGAAGAAGAGAAAGATGAATAGTGTAAAATGAAGTGGGGAAGAGAGAGTGGTATTTATAGGAGGGGATGAAATAATTTTTTTTAAAAAAATACAATAAAATCAGTTAAAGATCGTTGCCCAACAATCCAATTCATTTTTTTATATAAAATATGATTTTGAATTAAAAAAATTGCATACATGAAGAAACCTCGCCCTCTTTCCTTTCGCCGTGGCAGCTCACCTGCCAGCCATCCCGCAACGCATTTTTTCCGCGTGTATTCCTTCCCACTGGGACGGGCCACAATGCTCGTGTTGCAGATGCCCTTAATGGTAACTTGTTTTATTTGTCGCTCTATCAAGTATCAATTATATAAAATTAAATTTAGTTAAACATCTTCTAATTTGATAACTTTGATATATCCAAAACTGCACACATGATGAAAGTTCCTAGTCCTTCTATTATGTCTTTTTTTTTCTTTTCTTTTTTTGCCGCATTGCCAGATGAAAATTAGGGGTAAACATTTAGATTTTAGATCGGATTTTTGCCTAATTCAAAACGATCAGAAAATTCTATTTTTGAGATAATATAAATCCGAACATATCCGAAATATCCAAAAATCTGATTTTTTTTTTATAACTAAATCTGAATCAAACCAAAAAATTCAAAATATCCAAAAAAATTCAAAAATTCGAAATAAAATTTCTTAATTATTGTATATATTAGGTTTGAAATATTTAAATAAAATATTATTTGAACCAAATACTTTATTTTAATAAAATATTTGAAGAAAATTTTATATATATTAAATATAATTCGGATGTTCTGATTTTTTCGGTTAAAAAAACAATTCAAACCAAATCGAAAATTCAAAATTTAAAGAAAAACAAATATGATCATGTCCAAAAATCCAAAAAATGTAACCGAATTTAATATTTCGGTTTGATTCGGTTCGGTTAGTCAGATTACGGATATTTTGCTCACCCCTAATGAAAATTTCAAGTAAATTCTACAATATTTCTTTAGGAAGATTTTTTTTTTCTATTTCAATGAATTTCTAGTCCGATAACATAATGTTATGGAGGACCATTAAAAACTAAAATAAATAACTTTTACATATTCCGCCAGACATTTAACACTTAACTAGACCACGTTTCAACTTCAACTTTATATATATTGGGAAAATTCTTAAATATATTTGTTTTGATTAGATATCAATATTTCAAATAATTTTTTAAATTAAAATAGGTCATAGCTATATATTAAGAAGCTAAGTATTTTATAAAGGAAAAAAATGATCCTAAACGTATTAGCTAAAAAATGATCTCTAAGGATATCCTCATAGTTATGGAACTACAAGTGTGAAAACAACTATGAATTCCACATCTATGTAGTTGATAGTTGTGAAGATAAGCTACTATGAATTCCACATCTATGTAGTTGATAGTTGTGAAGATAAACTACTATGAATTCCACATATAAGTAGTTGATAGTTGTGAAGATAATCAGTTATGCATTACATAGTTGTGAAGATGGTAGCTATTTATCAGCCTACCAAGTTGGTAACTGAAGATCTTCAATACCTTGAAATTTCGATGAACATATACGAGGTTGCAGAGTTCAAATACAAACTTGCAGATTGATGAAAACGACATATCAACAACAATCAAAGATTCAAATGGGAACATCAACACCATGTGTCCAGATCTGATTGGTGCTATTCTAATGGTACAATTTCAATCGAGGTCTATAAATACGAGAAGATACCTTTTGAAGGTTATTGATATGTTGCGCTTCCAAACTCTTATGCTCTCAAGAACTTAGAACTCCCAAAGCATTCTAGCAGCGAAGTAACCGAAATAAATCAATATTCACATGTTCACAAACTCTTCCATGTGATCACGTATATATTTCCTTAAATCATGCCTAAATTGTAAAGCATCATAAGTTTAGATTGAGCAAACTGAATTTTAAACTGTTTTTCATTGTAATGGTTTGTTCACATTGTTTGAAACCACCTCCGAACCTTACCCTTACCTAGAATCTAGGATTTTAAAATTAGAAGAAGAAAGCAACTTATCAACAAGTGTTCGTTGTTTGAAAGCTGAAATAGAATCAGTCACGGACAGTTACATGTGCGTAAGATTATGTTACAATCTTGTTGGCTACACTTACAACCAAAAATAGGTGATGAAGGTAACTCGCACTTGTAAGGAAGTAATCCCAGTTAGTGGATTATCTGGTTTGACTAGATCGTGGGCGTATTAGGATTTTACTCCGAACCACATAAAATTTTGTGTGTTGTTTATATTTTGCATTTTTTTTTCTATCTGTTTATTGATAAATCATCACGAGCAACATACTACTCACAACAAACATATCATACCATACAGCTAGCCCACGTTATCTAGCAAGCATTAATATTGACTAAGTGATATTCGACTTAGTAAAAAGTATTCATTACAACGTGTAGCTAAGCTACTACATTTCGCACTTTGTAATTGTCAGTCTAACTAATAACTCTCAGTTCTTAGTAGGTTAGCTAACTGTTAATCACTCTTGATAAGCCAACTATTGAACCAAACTAAGTTAGTTGTTTAAGCTAGCTTATTATGGTCAATCGGACTTAAATATAAATCTAGTTGTCTAGGCTTATATTTAAGCAAAAGCAACGAAAAGTTTTAACTGGTGTATTCTCTTATCCCTTCATACACCAGTAATTACTTACCCGGGACCAACTAGGGGTGTTCACAGTTTCGGAACCCTCGGTTTCGGTTTGGAACTTCTGGTTCTAGTTCCAAGGGGGTTGGAACCATAACTGAACCGCTAGATAGCTAGGCGGTTTCAGTTTTAAACCAGAAACCGCCGGTTCCGGTTTCCGGTTTTGGCGGGTTTTTTTTTAAATTCAAGTTTATTAATATATGAAATCGAAGACGAGTATAAGTAGATCAATAATTAATAATTTACAGTAATGATTAACGAATAAGAGAAATTATGTAACAGCACATCCAATTATCTGAAAACACCTGGTTAATCACATTTCAATTGGATTTTCGGGGCAGTTGCTAACTTGCTGAGCTTGTTAATATTGCAGTAATATTTGGAATGTGCTCGACCAAATATTTGTAGAGAACTGTGAATTCTTGTTAACACAAGAACAGTGAGCTATAATTGCAACCGACGATATATAGTAAGAGTTCAAAATTAACATTTTCCTTTATTATAATTACAACCGAACTTCTAGAAAATTGTATTTAGATATATGAACCAAAAACACGCAGCCTCATGGATCTTCACTATCTAAATGTTAAAAATAATTTTTATTTTATACGAAAAATGTAGTTCTTATAATAAGTCAACTCATTCTTACCTAGGTTTATTAAGTGTCCTATCTAGTTTTTTTCTTGTTTCCTAATAAGTGTTTCGTTTCCAAATTTGAGAATATAATTATGACATTTTATAATTATACTCTTATTTAATATTTTTGAAATTTAACAATTAATATATGTATCGTATGCATTAGTTATGATAATTAATAAGGTAAAAAAGTAAATTTTCTATTTTCTTAATGCGTGTAATTTGACAGCTGAAAACTCTTCATAGAAAACAATGAGTAAGATCTTTCTCCAAACATTGACTGTACAACTTTCTTGAGGTCCAATCATTTACGTACCAAAAGATTAATTATGTGTAATTAAAATTTATGTCCTGCTCAAAATATTTGATTTTTTTTTATATATAATTATTTTCAAAATCAGTGAAGTTTATAAATTAGAAACTAACGTTGACGGAACATCCTATTTTGCAAATTTAATTAATCTTTTGTACAAACGAAGATAATTAATTAATATCGCCCAACTTTATAATTATGATGACCAGTAGATTCATATAACTGTCAACAACAACCTTATCTTTTGTTGAAGGTCCTAAACGACCATATTTCCTCTCCAAAATTCTCTTGACTACTTCAATTTTTAAAGTAACTCTCGATGTATGATTGGAAAATCGCGGCCGTTTATTCTCTACTTGTAATCAATTTTTATTTAATTTAACTTATAACATAGACTTACAAAAAATGACAAATTTTTTTAGGGAAAATCACAAAAGTAGATTTGGTTGTTGCAAGCTATTTTGATTAGATTGGCCTACAAGAATCCAGCTTTTCCATGCATTTCAAAGTAACTAACTATCTAAATACACTTTAGTATATATTATTGTTATTATTTTTATCTTAGTAGGGAAAGTGGGAACCGTTTGAAATGAGTTTTAATAGGTATTATTATTAGGGCAGATTATTGAAAAATTTATAAAATTTGGTTAAATTTTAATCAGTCCCGTAAGTTTTAAAATCAGTCGCTAATATAATGATTTTGACATTATTCGTAATTATTCCATTGCAAAAAATTCAGGTGGTCTACGTGTCTCAAATTATTGACATAGTGCATACGTATCTAAAAATTAACGATGTGGCTGACTAGGTGGTGCAGATGTAAATTGAATGGCGTCGTTTAGTGGGTGAAGTTAAAAAAATAAATAAATAAAATAAAAATTAATTATATCTCCTCTCTCCCCTCTCATGTTATCTCTGCTCATCGTCTTTCTTAACTGAACAATCTCAGTTGTCATTATCTCAACTGCAAGATTCTACAAAATTTTGAATCAATTTCAACTCCACCAATACACGAATCACGGAAAATGAAGAGAACAAAAACACGGAAATTCTAAAAAAATCAAGTTTGAAATTTGAAAAGAAAAGGAAATCTGAAATATTATCAATTTCGTACGAAAGATGTGATTGAATCACATTAAATTGGAAAGGATGAATGGAAATCATCAATCACCAAGAACCCAATAAAATTGAACGAATTTGAATGATTTTCTAGGTAAAATTCAAAGCATTTCTATGAGATATTTTTTCGAACACCTGGTGTGCATTGATAGAAAATAAGGGGAAAAAAAAGAATTGATTCATACAGCTCATTTCTTCAAAAATTCAACCAAAATTTTGAAAAACGATGATTTTCCTTCCAAATCCCTTTTTGAGAACAAAAACAAAAATAACTTGAAGTCCCTTTTGAAGTTATCCCAAGAAATGCTTGAATAAACCACTCAATTGCTCAGAATCAAAATTGAAATTCATACCCCTAAAAATCAAATCAAAATTTTAAAATCGATATTCATAATATTTCTTCTTCTTCGTTTCCTCTCCCCAATTAAGAAATAGATGATTGAGGGAGACTGTCTTCTCGCCGAATCCTAAGCCCCTATCAAGATTTTGACCAAATTTCATAATTTTTTCGTTAAATTATCCTTATTATTATTATAAAAAATCGTAGCGGTGTTACTTGTCATTACGCTTTGAAAAAATTCAATCACACCCAGAAAAGTAAATCGCAGTAAGCAAGTCTTGTGCAATGAACTTGATTTGAAAAGTATAAGTGAGATAGCATTGATCATCATTTTGTATGAACTCATCCGAAGTTTCAAATTTAATTTATCAATGATGATTATTTAGTTTTGGCGTCTTTGAACTCATTTATTAGCAAATTCACACCGTAAAAAATAAAATTACACACGCTTAAAACACCAAATATACACCACAAATCAATAGTAGTTGTTGACACAATACCATAATCGCTATGGCGAATAAGTAATGAATACCGGTGAATTTGCCAAAAATTTATTATTCGATTTGTTTACGTAAAATTTGTCATTTTAAAAGTAGGAGGGATCGTGTAATTTATAACATTCATCATACATTTTAAGTGAGACAATTATTCTACTCACACACTACCAACTATCGTATTAAAACTTATGTTATCCATAATATGTCACAAAAATTATAGATAAGGTGAGTAATTCATAATTCGAACATAAGAATCTAGATGAATATACGGTATACATGCACCTATTATATTCTATAAACAAACCTACCGTTTTATTATCACAATGATGATAGTGCTATGCCAATTTTAAGAAAGAATTATGAGAAAAGATATGAAATGGCTTGTTTTTGTACTAGATACTAGATAGGGGCAAAAGATTAATAGGCAGTCACATCTTAATATATTTGTTTATCACTTTAATTGCGTTATTGCAAAACAGCGTATCGTCTTAGTTGGATCACACTAATTATAGTTGACAATTGCTAAACTCCGGGATAGAAAATTCTAGAAGCACATCTAATCAGAAAGCAATATTTGTAATTTGCAGTTAAACAACACATCATTATCATATATAATTATTTAATTTGACAATTATAATAAAGGCCATCAATGGTTATTTCGAAAATATAAAAATATATTTAATGTAGTCCTTATGCTTTTATAGTCTTGATACGAAACCCACCAACTTAATTAATTAAAAGTTTGACATATAATTAGCAAATAATATATGTAAAGATATTATGCTCTCAATCTGTAGGTACCGTTCTCCTCTAATTCATATTAACATTTTTTTATTTTATTTTATATCTTTATTTTGATTCTAATATCTCAAAAATTATTATTGATATAAATTATATAAAAATCAAAGCTCGTTTGTCTATATTTTTTATAACTTCAGATAAATAAATAAATAAACAAATCGAACTTTTATTTTTATGAAATTCATAAAATTAATAACATTATTTTTACATGAATAAAACGACATCGTATAATATGTGGACGCGTAGTGCAGAGTAATGCTCCGCAATCGGTGGAACCTTTTTGCTAAAAAGTGTAGAAAATATAGTGTTTCTTTCTTCTTCTTCTTCTTCTCTTTTCCATTCCCACACAAAAAAAAATATAAAAAAGTTTGGTGGCTTTAATATTCTTTTGACATGGTGGCTTTGATATTTACTACCATATCTGATCAAACCTAACTACCACATTTGCTGTTGGATTCATAGTAAATTTATTTTAAAAGCCTAACTACCTCATTTCCACCTGTCCACATTAATTCTAAATCAGAATTAGGTGATATTTTCATTCACTTTGATTCTTGTGAAGTAATAGTTATTATGCCTTGTCCTTGTTAAAAAATTATTTCATATTTTTCTCAAGGGTTGATTGCTCGTGGCTGGAGGAAAATGTAATGTTTTCTTTTTCCATAAATATGGTTGTTCCATTGTCAATAATTTTTTTTTTCAAATGTAGTTAACATTCTAACTGTCATATATATGAGACACAAGAAAACATAAAAATAATGGAAGTTCTCTCATTTTTGAGACAAGCACATTCCTCATATATCAAGATGAACAATATCCAATAACTATGAAGGAAAACAATTCCTCCAAATAACCTTAGAGGTATGAGTTCACGGGAATTGCGGCTTGATTTGCTGTATGATACATATGACACACTCCTATTAAAAAGTTATCTCTTGCCGCTTGTAATATGTGTGCTATGTCCTCTGGTAAGAACTCAACTTTATTGCCCTCATCTGCCATAGTCCTTGCCGCTAGATTTCGATTGGTGAATGTTTTGCTCCATGTAAAAAACAATTCATTTGATAAAACCATTCTCCTAAACACATGTAACTTAAAAAAAATATAATGCTAGCCTACCACTCTTTTAGTAGAGAATGCTAGCCTACTACTCAAAATTATAGTATAAATTGGCTATATAATTAGAATTAGAAACCTCTTCCATTAATGAAAGGTCCACCTTCCACCTTTGAATTGTCATCGAGTGAACTAGAATAAATGGTAGTTAATACTTTTTTCTTGACATTAATGAAATGGTTGTTAGTTATTACACCTCATTTTAATGAGAATTTTAGTCCGTGCATATAACCAAATTTAGTTTTGAAATATTCACCTTAGGTGAAGCGTAAGGACATATTTTTTGAGCGGGAAAGTGTACGAATATTGAATTAGTATACTAATATATCTCTATTTAATTCAATGATAAAGTCTTTAGCATTAATTGATCACTGAAATAAATATGAGCATATTAGAAAATTTATGTACAAATTTTTTTCTAATATTTTTTTCTTAATTCTTGTGAAAAATCCAATCAATCTATATAATAGAAATGGAGAAAGTACTATTTTTATTTATATATAAAAAAAAACAACAACTATTTCAGTTCCCAACTTAGCAAACATGATTTTTTTCATCAGGAGGCAAAGAATAAAGTGATTGTTGTGACTATTCAAATAATTAATTGTCCACTAATTAAGGAAGATTTACTATGCATATAATTAATCTCAAAGTAATTAAGTCCAATCACCGACAATGAAAGATGGCTTCCTGCAGGCATCTTTACATTATTACCGGATCATTAGTTGATCTTGCCTTACATTTTGAGTTAAATATGGAAAGTAATCACCCAATTATTTGAAAAGCAAATCATAACTCGATTTGCTTAACATAATCAATTATTCGAGAAAACCTTCAAAATCAAGATTCTGAACTGCTTCTCTATGATCAAGTAAACACCAATTAGGTTCCCTCTGAAGAAAGAAGAAGTAAACATCAATAGAATTTAATTAGTAATTTTCTATTATTTTTAATTAATTTTAAAATTTGTAGTATTTTATGTGAAGACTTTCTTGCCCTCTAGCTATTTTAGGTAAGATTACAATAAGATTTAATTTTTTCAATTTGCAAAAATAAATCTAATCTATTTCATAATTAATTCACCTAATTATCCTATAATTATAGAAATTATTTAAGTACTATACTATTTAAGATTTAAATAATTATACTACTTCCTCAAGTATAATTATGATTTAAAAGGACAAATGATAATTCACCGTGGCATAGATATAGAAGAATATAATTTTGTCAATAATGAATGAAACTAGTATCATATGACTATATAAGTGGACGTACATGTATATTAGCTAGCTCAATACCACGTGTATATTCTTCTGTTTGCTATTAAAAATATATATATAATAAAGAAAACGTATAATTATATACTTTGTAGTCTTAAGATGCTTCCTTCTTAGTTTTTAACTTTTTACTTAATAATCCTTTACACAATTAAGGTAAATTCTTGATACACTCAACGTGGACAACAATTCAAAATATTAGATTTTTTTTCTTCAGAAAAAATATTTTATTCATTAAAAAACAAAGATTTATTTCATTCATGTGAATTAAAATATAAGTTACGTGGAGGAAAGTCTTAATGTCTTATCTATTTTTATTGATATTTTCAACCAATTCTAAATTTGAAAATAAGTGGATACATTAGGTAAAATTCAAATTAATTTATTTCAGTTTGGTATATATTATTTTAGGATATGTTGTTTACATCAAATTTCACGGTAACTTGGATTGGGGCATGATTATCAAAGTAATGTAATTAGTAAAATAATAAAAATAAAAATAATAATAAGGATAAAATTTGAAAGAAAAATTACATTTTTTAGCGAGAGTTACATTATTTTGGGGCTTAGGGTTTATGCTTACCCATGATGTAGAACCTTACTAGTTGTACGTATTTTTTACGATGATTATATTATATATATATATATATATATATATATATATTATTCATTTTTAAGTTTGAATAGGAAGGAAATTATAATTTTATAATATTTTTAGATGATAATATTGAGTTAAATTTGATTTCCATAATTTTAGGATTTGATTGTTATTGTTAATTGATTTATCTATATCTAAAATAACATAAGGATACATTAGTCAAAATATAAAATGTAATTATGAAAAATAAAAATAAGAGTATTATGGCATAAAAATATTATGTCAAAAAAATCATTTCCCATAATTTAATTAGAGCTAATAAAAGCTTTTTCTTAGTTTAAGTTTTTGTAATTTACTATTTTCAGTTAAGCCAGTTGAATAAAATGGTTTAAATTTGTTTGATTTGGTATAAATCACCTAATTTAATATGATCCATAATCATGTGTAAAAACTTTAATATTCAATATATACGAATACAATTTACTCATTATATAAAGTTGATTAATTATTTTTACCGGGCATTAGTCATATAATTAATAAAATTACATGTTGAAAAATTAAAATAATTCATACTATCATATTAAATCATGTATCATATATATAATTCCTAAAATAGAAAAATAGTGGCGATGATTTAAGATTATACAATTTTCTTATCGTAAACACAAAAAACTAGATAGTAAAATCTATTCATCAATTTTGATTTAATCATTAATATTTTTGAGCTCATAGTTACGTGACAAACAATAAAATATTAAATATATGCAGAAACCTGCGTGCGGCGGCGCTGGATTATGCGACGGAAGAGCGCACACAAGGATAAATGAAATTTGCTACGACTAAATTGGCTCACGGGCCAATAGCCCAGTGGTCAGTGGTTGATTTATGTACACAGGTCACAGTTTCAAATCAAAAACTGTGGACTTCTTTTTTGTTTTTTTTTGTTTTTTCTCTTTCCAAACTTTTACAATACAAAATTCAATTTAAATTTATTATAAAATAAAATTATATTTTAAATAAGAACTTTGATTTATAATAAAAATAAAAACTATTTAAACTCCATTTGAATTAATCAAATTCAATTTTTCATAAAATCAAATAAGACTTATTATAAGAACGAATAAGATTTTAAGTTTTTTTTTCTCGTAAATAAGACTTTGATTGTATCTAAATAAGACTTGCTTAAACTCAAATAAGAAATTTATTTACAATAAATAAGGCTTTATATTAAGTTCAAATGAAACAAATAAGACTTCATATCAAATAAGCATCATATTCACTTTAAAGAAAAATCCTTATTTAATTTTCTAACAATTTGATTTACATATAAGCTAAGTTTATTTACAAAATAAAAATTTTAAAGTCATAGTTGATATAAAGATAAGTCTTATTTGAATTCATGAGAAAATATTATTTGTATTTCAGCAAAGTCTCATTTATGGATCGTGAAAGTCTTAATTGTTCTAAAAAAAGTCTTATTTAATTTTATGAAAAGTCTAATTTAGGAATAAAAATCTTAAAGTCTTATTTTTAATTAAAAATATTTACTTTTAAGAATTTTGTATTAATTTTATGATAACTCATATTTATGTTTATGTAAATCTGATTTATGTATTGAAAAAAAAAACATTGAAGATGGTCGGATTTGATCCGAGGCATTATAGATGAAAGGCAATAGGCATGATCGTTGGGCCATGGTTGTAATTGCATATAGATATATTAACGTTGGGTGCATGTGGAACGCACCAAAGTGCACACCTAAAATATATTTTCATACGTTAAGGGTTACATAGCACATATCATGTGAATTTACAGGACGATCAATATAATAAATAAATATAATTAATTAAATAAACTCAAAAGGTTAATTGACATGAAGACTTTTTAATTCCACTCTTGAAATAAAAAATTTATTTTATTCGACCACTGGAAACATTAATTGCTTATTAAGATGTTACTGAAAGAGTAATGATAAATTTATATAATATATACACATAAATTAATAGGGATAATTATATAGTAACCATTATTCAAAATTTGTTATGATTATGGTGCATTTGTTTACTAAATAATTAGTTGTCATGATACAAAATTAATCAATATCATCTATTGTAGATGAATAAACATCATCAGAGTGGTGAATCGTGACGATGATTAACAAAATGTGATGGCATGTTATTAGATAATTTTTAGATTTTTAAGGATTTATTTTCTAAATTTACAGTGTATAAAAGAAATAGAATCACAAAATCTTGGCACATCCAAAAATGTGTAGTAGAGACAAATTAGTCATCAAATTATATTATTGGTCCGGTTTAACTCAAACTTGATGGCGTTGTGTTTTTATATCAAAATATGCATTTATTACATTTTCCCAATCAAACAACTCAAGATTTTGATATCCAACCGCAAATTACATCACAATTTAAGCAGAAAGCACTTTTCAAAAATAAAAATAAAAATAAAAATAAAAATAAATCGGTAGTAACCAAAGAAAGTACAAGTAAAATATTAAGTATGCAAACACAGATAACTCCAAATAGTGCAGAATTTACCGTTGTCGGCCATAATCATAATTTGTCTGAACAATCGCTTCTGTTACAAAGTGTTAATTAACTAACTACCTCTAAAATTTTATTTTAGAGTATAAAATTTTAGACATGACTTGTTATTTGGGCCCAATACTTTTTTGATATGATTTGTAGGTGAACATGTTCATGTTAATGCTCATGATTTCATTTCTTTTGAATTAAACTTGTTTGAATTGAAAAATATAATTCAGAATTTGCATTCAGTTTAATTAAAATTCACCAATAGTCCATAAGTAAAATTTATTAGTCGATTGTATGAATAGATTAAATATACAGCTATAGAATTGAGTGACAGCAAATTTATATCGTTCTCATCTTTTGTTGAAAATGAAAATGGGACAAGGAAAGATGAAATTCTTTTAAATTACTTAGTAAGTCAAGTAAGATGATGGAAAAGATTTTTTTCTTTTTTTCTTGAATGGTGGTACAACTGGCCTTTTCAACCAAGTCTATAATTAGTAATTACAGGTGTTGACGGCTCCATTGATTATATGTGAAAGCAGCACATGGCCGATTTGTATCGCAAATATTAATGTTTCATATCATGAATAAATCAATTTATTTGGATATATTAGTGCTATCCAAATGCAGCAGATGCATGACATGGCCGGTTTTCCAACGCATATAAAGCACTAATAGAAAATGGAAATATATAGAGATTTTGAATAGATATAAATTCAAGAAATATTAAGATAAAAGTCAGTTTCTCTTGGACTCTAATGAAGCAACAAAAACCTAATTTCATTAAATACAAAAAATATCTTCCTTCCTCAATATATATTCCAACCAACATACATAAGATATGTACCTAAAGAGTAATAATAATTAAATCTTAATATGCATGCATATGCAAGAATGACAGGTATATGATGTACAACAGCATTAATAAATATAAAAACAAGCCCATTAACCTTTCTTTAGGTGGTGCTGTGTGTTTGCCAGTAAATAATGGAGTAATACCTACATATACATTCCTTTAAATAACCATTTTGTTTAACAAAAAAATTATGCTAGTCACAAAAATACATATATATATATTAATTATAACCACTTTTTGTATGTATAGATACTATTTTAACCTTAAAATTATAATAAAAATAAACATGAAATAAAAAGAAAAAAAGAAAAATAATAAATAAAAAATTGGAAAAGTTAGAGAAAGCAAAACATAAACAACTTACGCGCCATCGCCACCGCCCCCTCCCCTCTTCTCTGCAAATTAGGGTATTCACAACAGTATGCCCTTAATTTCTCTTATGTTATACTATTTATGTGCCCCACACTTATTTTTTTCTTAAATTTTTAACACCCATAACAGCATGCCCTTAATTCTCCTTCCTTTATCAATATTCATGGGTCCCGTCTTTAATTTTCTTTATTCTTTCTTATTTCGACTAAATTCTTTTATTTCTTATATATATATATATATATATATATCCTAATTAAATATTTTGCGAATAATTATAAAATTCAAAATTAAAATAAATGACAATTACAAAATTGAAATGAAAAATTACATAATTAAAATCCTAAAATTACATTATTAAACTCCTAAAATAACATTATTAAAATAAAACATCTGAATCATTCATCGAGAGGACCAAAGCGCGCCCAAATGTGTTCAATTAAGTATAGTTGGAGTTGGCCATAGGCTTGACGATCGTGTGTGGACACATAACACTTTTGGTATTCTTGAAGTGTCGGTTGTGCACCTGTCGTTGTGGCCTCGATAACAGTGGAGGTGCCGACCGTTTATTCGTCGGCTCAATTAGGGGCATTCTTGCTTTCGTCTTCAATGATCACGTTGTGCAGTATAATGAACGTGTACATGATGTCGGCAAGGACGTCCTTGTACCATATACAGCCCGAACCATTGACGATCGCGAGCTGTGCTTGGAGTTGATAAACCCGAAATGTTGTGCACGTTCGGATTGATTAGCTCTAGGTTGTCGGGTGTTTTTGAGTCGTTTAAGTGTGTTTTTCTCCTCATTTGACTATTCTGTGTTGGTGAGAATGCATAATATAGGCAGGAAATCCAGTTCGTTGGAGCGAAAGGGGAAGAAAATACGGGTTTGAAGAAAAAAGAAAGCACTACCCGACCGGGTGGAGCCATGGCATTAACCACCCGACCTAGTAGGCGTGCCAAGATGGTCTAGAGCATCCCACCTGGCCGCGTGGGATGTGGCTACAAGGCCACCCGACCGGGTGGATTTCAGCAAAAGCTCCAGGGAGTCATACCTGGCCGGGTAGGACACGCCTACATGCATTACCCGGCTGGGTGTCGCCGCAGCAAGGATCCAGGGAGTGCTACCCGGCCAGGTAGTTCGTGACCACCTACCTAAGCCACCGGGTCGGGTGCAGGAGGCTACGCTCATTTTAAGCCCTAATCTAGGCCCAACTCAGCCCAACACTATATAACCCCTCCAAACACACGTTTTCAGGGTTCCAGCCCCCATTTTCTGAGATACACACACTATATTAAGAGCTAAATTTAAGACTTTAAGAGAAGAATAAAGAGTGAATGTGCAACACCAAGTGAAGGCTTACCATCCCAACGGGTGTATCAAACTCCATTAATGTTTTCTTTTATTTTGGATTTCCAGTCATTAGATAGTATGTTAGGCTAAACTATTGTGCATGTTCTATGGGGAAAACGCTTTGAGATTCATTTAACTTGTGTTTTTTACTTCTATGATTAAGGCATTGATTCACTTTGATTGTTCTTGTGCTTGAATGTTTCCTTGGATTGGCTAACTTGGGAAAATATATAAGTATTATTGAAAGAATCGAAAGATGAGTAATAATGCTTGGAATGATGAACAATCAACACAATAATCTTTTGAATTGAGAAATTTCAAGGTTAGTTGTGAGAGCTTAGGTCTTATGTGCTGATTGGAGTTTCTATCAATAGGTTAAAGGACCCTTTAGTTGTTGGTTAGTAATCTACGTATTAAATACTTCGAAAGAAGGTTTAGTTTTGCATTAGTGATCGCCCTAATATTTCTCAAGTTATTATTTAACATAGAATTTAGGAGTACGAATACATGAATTTCATTGTTATTGGACTCATAGAATTTGCTCCCTTTCTTCCCAACTTATACATCTTTTCGTGTCTCGTATTAAGCTTATTTTATCAAACTTTAGATTGGCTTTTGATTATGTTTTTTTTCAGTTACAGTTCACCCCTTAAAATCGATGTTTAAATAGTGATTAAGGTTGGTTCATAGTACTTAGGATAAGTATGATAGACTTCGTGGAAACGATACTCTTGCTTGCCCTTACCATAATGATCCTTGTGCATTTGCAAGTAAATTCGAACTAAATTAGGACGAGTCAAGAGTACACCGAATGCTCATTCAACGTCCTTACACGTAGACTCCTGTTTCTGGGCATAATGAATCATTTTAGGATCAATTGAACACAAGATGCTCTTGACGAACGTCAGCCATCTCGAATAGATGTCGTCGACGAGTTAATAACTCATATCGTAGCAACGACCATTGGCCCAAAATCGCATCGCTAGCGCTCTACCACCCAACACGTTGTTGAAGACATCAGAGTGGTTGAGGACGTTGATGTCATTATTGGACCCGGCTACACAAAGGAATTCATGCCAAATCCATTGTCAGTGGTCGGCGACTGCTTCTAGCACGATGGTTGGATGTGTGCCCTTGTGACCGTTGGTGTACGCGTCCTTCCATGCTATTGGACAATTTTTCCACTGCCAGTGCATACAATCGATGCTCTCAAGCATGTCGGGGAAGCCGTGTCGTGCTTCGTGCATATGGAGTAACTGTTGGCAGTCTTGGGCTGCAGGAGACTCAAGTATTCAGCGCCAAATGCATCTCGAATGGCGCGAAAGAATAGTACCAAGCATTTTCACCCAGTCGATTCAACGTCGTGCATGTACTCGTCGAATTGATCAGCACATCCGCCAGTTGCGAGGTAACAGATTGCCGATGCATATTTTTGCAACGTCGTCAGCCCTTGACGCCCGATTGTGTCAGACCGCTGCTGGAAGTACTCCTCACGAGCCTCCAACGTTTATGCGCATGAATAAATTTGTGTGCATACGGAACCGACGCGAGAAACGCCTACCCCGCATCGCGGATTGTTAGAGAAATAATCCTCCACAAGGCGTGCAGCGGCGACTTCTCATTCCTGGTGGACATATTTCCTCGGTCGGGGTTGATTGACCGCAGCCATTTCATCCAAATAACTATATTCATGACCGCCCCTCGCGTTACGAGTGCCATTGAGAAGGTTTTCAACTTCATTTTCGGACGAATTGTGGGCGTGTGGATCCATAAATGCCTAGATTTTGAAAGAGCAAA
The DNA here is from genome assembly GCA_034509125.1 of Monilaria moniliformis. NCBI lineage: Eukaryota > Viridiplantae > Streptophyta > Magnoliopsida > Caryophyllales > Aizoaceae > Monilaria > Monilaria moniliformis. The sequence continues at coordinate 18,974 of JAYDZE010374253.1, forward strand.
AGCTTTGAATTATAGAAATGAGCTGGAGATTTTTTTAGAAATGAATGTGTGAAAATGAACTAATTTTGATGATATTTATTATTTATAGAGTGGGGAAATAAAGTGTCGTTACATGAAGCTAAAAAAAAAAATCAGAAAAAGCTGCTGCGTACCTTTGAAAGGGCTGAGTCTAAAAAAATATTTTAAAATTTAAAATTTGAATTTAATTAAAAAAACTTTAATTTCACCAGTCGCGGACGCAGCGCGTGCGTCGCATGCGCGCTCCCCATTGGCTATGATGGTTGTGGGCGCGTGGCGGTGTTGGAGGGCGAGATGCCTCTGCAGGCGGCAAGATCTAGCGGCACGCGACCTCGCAGCGGCCGTGCCCGCAGGTCCTGCATTCTGGGACGGCGAAAAAGCAACCCGTTGTGGCTGCTTTTACCCCCTCCTACCGCTGTCCACCCCAACCCCTCGACGAAGCTCATCTTCCTTATCTCCCTTGACGTTTTAAAAATGTCCTTACTCACCAACGCCAAATGTTGCATCCAGCCCCTCCAAGTGCTCCAAATACATCTGATTTGGCTCTTCCCCTTTGTCCAGAAATCCGACTCATTCAAAGAGGAAAACACGTTTTCACCATTGTTGGCCACCATTTGTCTTCGTCGATGTAGCTGAGGACGAAGCTTCCGTACAAATGCACCTCGGCGACAACGATCTGGCTATTGGAGATGAGGGTTAGGGGGAGACAGGATGGTGATGCGGAGGAGACTGAGACGGCGAGGGTACGGTTCACGAGGCTGAGGAGGAGGTGAATCGCAATTGGGGAAAGAGGCGAATGAGGGGATGGCGGTGGAGGAAAGGGAGTAACGGGCGGTCAAGAGGAGGAGATGTCGCCGAAGTGGATCATGTGCAGGCGTGGGAAAAGTTGTTGGCGGAAGGTCGGAATTGGAGGCAATGGGCATATGCCCGTACCGGAATTGGGAGGGGTGGGGTTCTTTTTTTTTTTCTCATTTTTTTTATTTAGATTTTTATAAAAAAAATTTAAAAAAAATCCGATTTTAAATTATTGCTAAATTAAATAATAAGAGGATATTTTAATAAAAATGTCTATAATTAATATATTTTTATTTTTTATTGTTACCATTAACTTTTACTTTAGTAAAATGGTTATTTTATAATTTGCCTCTATATAAATTGAGAAAGAGCGTAATATTAAATTACTTTTGGTAAAAAATTAATGCTTACGTAGGTAATAGTGGGATATGCAGGGGCCAGCATTTTTGAGAAAATTTAGATGAATACAATAATTCTGTTATACATTACATACTCTTTTTGTGATATAGGAATATATGCATGGATGGACCCATTTCTCACATGAACACATTCTCCACTTAATTTATTTTTTCTTGTCAAAGTTTGTCATTTGGATAGTCGTTTGTTGAAAATTAAACCCGGCGATTTGAAGTTATCAGAGATAAAGAGAAATCTAGTATCGTTATTTATGGTTGCTGGTAAATTTTGTTCTTGTATATATTAATTGCATTGCTCGAGTAACATAAGATGAATATAATAATTTATGAAATTTGAGTAAGCAGTTTCCTTTAGTTGTAGGGCCCCGGCCTGGCCCGGCCCGGCTTACAAAATGACCTATTTTGATAGGCTGTTGGAAAATAACATGACAAGAATCATTAAGAATGGACAGCGAAGGCCGAATAGATGTTGCAGGTATAAAGAAACAAAGAAATTTAGGCGCATGTCATGTCACATGCAAATACTACCACATTGATTTTAGCCAGGTAATATTTTTTATGGTCCCCCTTTTTGAGTATATTTCTATCTCTAATGGAAATATAATTATTGTGGGCATTGTTCACATGACAATGCAACATGTTGATTTGATTTTTGATTTTCTTTAAAAATTCTTATTATATTACTATTAATGAATTAGATACTGTTATTTGATTCGATCTCAACACGAAGGTTCAAAATTAATAGTTAGTTGGATCATAAAAACTATCACTAAAAGTGAAACTTGATTTTTTGAATTACGCCTTTTTATAATTGTTCAAAAGGCCATGGACTTTTACAGATGAAGCTCAGAATCTGGCTAGATTATGTATAGACAGACGGTCTCAGATTTGGCCCCTCATTGAGCCCAAAACTATAAATGACCTTTCACTGGTTGTTGCCACACTTCAATAAAAACAGTTACTGAATTGTTTTTCCGTGAAAATTAATTGCAATTTCTTATGTTTCTAAATTTTTCATTGGATCTTATAATTATGATTTAGAGCTGATTATAACCAATTAGGACTTATTATCACTGTTTAGCATTTAATTTTCACTTTTTCACTTAAAATAGGATAAAAGTTGAATCCAGTAACTAGCAAACCTACAACATGATCAAACCGATAAAATTCTTCTTCACCTCCCCTCTTCTTTCCAAAGCCAACAACGGCGATGACAAAACCAACGGTTGTACTGTACTGCATCATCTTGTGAGCTTGGCCTCGCGGCTTCTTCTTCCGTGCCAAGAGCTGTGCAGTGCGTGCACCTTAACCCATGATTTGATCGAATATCCTGATTTTGAGAGGGTGAACGGCGGAAACGGGAGGGTTATGGGGTAACTATTTTACTTAATAAATGATTAGTAGAATTGGTTATTCTGTGTGTGTGTGGAAACTAGAAAATTAGAAGGCTGAGGTAGATGAACATATTTGCTGTGAAGGGGGTTTAAATACAAGGGGATTATAGAAACAAAATACGATGCCTAGAGACAACATGCCACAAACACCAGTCATAAATCACAAGGAACCCAGAATCAGTAGTTGCAGGCACAACTCATGACTCATTACCCATCCTTGTCTATACACAAATTCCACTTTTCTCTACTTGAAACTGGAACCCCCAGTTGTCTTGGAGGAACCAGCAGCACCATGTTCACCTAACCCTGTGAAAAGCTGGGGCGAAAATGAGCCACTCTTCCTCAATTTCCCTGCATTTCCCTTCAATGAGAGGTTCTTCCGCAACTGGTTCCTGTTAAGGGACAGCAATGTGTTTCGACTAGGCATGTGGAATGCTCCTTCAACGCAATCTCCTGCTTGAACGCAGCCCCATTGCTTGGATGGCGCGTCTTCAGAGAAAGGTCTGAGCCGAGGGAAGGTGTTCCTCAGCTTGGAAAACATTCTCTGGTCTGGGGAGTTCTCTTCGTCGATCTTGATGCAGATGGGACAAGGAGGGTCACTCTTACGAGCTTTAGGCGTTGTTTGGTCCAAGCACTCTGCATGGAAGACATGGCGACAAGAAAGGACTCCAGCAACTGGCAAATCTCCACTCTTGACAATCCTACGAGAGCTCCATGGCGATCTCTGTGAAAGGAACCTCTCACACAACCCGCATCTGAAACAATCTGCAGGACTCCGAGACCTGTTTGGAAGATCACATTCAAACGTCTCAGGAGCTTCAGTGAAATCAATACTGCCACTAGCGCTGCTCAAAAGATGCCTGTCTCTTAGTGGAGTCATAGCATCAAACTCGGCCAGCCCAGCAGATGCAATACCGGTACTCTCTCTAGCAGGCCTTTCTGATGGAAGGGACAGAGGATGAATAGCTTTAGACATAAAGCAACGACGGTTACGATGAGGGGTATGTGACTTGCCCATGGACTCATAATCACAACTACCATCTGATCGGGATGATATGGAGCCTCCACTATCCCTAGCTGCTGATATTCCCTATAAGATTGTTTGGTTTTGTAAACATCACATTTTGAGCAACTAAATGTTGTTAGAACATCAACATGAACACAGTTACAATACCTCCATCGTGGGAGAAAAAGATAGTGGCCTCCAAATTACATCTGAAAAGAAATATTTAAGTATGAACATCAGGCAGTACTATCACACCATAGAGATCAATATTTAGGGCCATAATTTCTCAGACTTCTATCATAGCTTCAATCATTATATTGAGCCCTTAGAGAAAGATTAAAACCAAAACCACACAGTTGCTCCCCAAATACATTTCAGAAATCATAACATGAGTTTGAAGTTTTAACATTAGTTTACCCATATATGTGAAGCAATCTCAACTTCAATTCTAGTTGTAAGAGCTGTACCATCATTAATTGTCTCCAACAATCCGTAGCACAACTTGAAAATATAAGTCAGAGAAAATATTAAAGCACAGAAGGGTTGGATTGTTCTTTTTCCATTTCATAATTTATTTGAAAAAGGAAGAAGGATGTCTGAGTAAAGGATTTCAAACTGTGAGCATGTGGTGAAATTATGAGATACACCTGATCCAGAACAATTTGAGTAAGGTAGAAAGGGAAGAGACCTAGGGTTTAAACAAATGTTAGCAAACTAGGAACTTATACTGTATAAGAACATCCTCATAAAATTAAAAAGGAAATGAGAAAAATAGAAATAGACTTCTACAGTATATATACGAAGATGTGAAATAACACGAAATTCATTTCATATACCTCTCCTTGAAGCACCATAATCATCAGTGCCAATTTCTTGTATTGCTGGGGGAGTCCATTGCTGCGAAGGAGATATGTCAGCTGGGCTGCTTAAGTAGGGACCAATGGCATCAGATACAAGAAACTGATGATTTGTCAGATTGTTTCCTCTCACCCAACTTCTACTTTCTCTACTATTTGATGATGCTGAAGACCCATACAACTGAATGCCATCATGGGAACCAAAAGACACTGCTTCTGGTTGGAATTGCAAGTCCCATCTTGAAGGTGGAGGAGAAAAGCTAGTATTAGTTCTCCAGTAAGGTTCGTGCGGTCCCACAGACCAGTCCCGGCTGGCCACATTAGACCCATGTGGCCTTGCAGCCACACAACAAAGGGACCCCGTTTTAGCTATTTTTCACAACACACGACAGTTCTTTAAGGCACCAAACTATCGCGACACCTCCAAAACTTCTCAACTCTCAAAAGGACAAATGCAGGTCAGTCCATTGCAGGCTTTTCAGAATACATAAATAACGTTCATCTGTTCAGCGTACCACATAATACATAAATTATTTTCTACTGTTTGATTACTGAGACTGAGAGCAAATTATACTAGCCTACTATAGAATTAACAAAGGTAATAAGCACATAGCACTGTCTACTTTCACCAGTGTAACTACAGCCTTTGATCAGTATCATCAAAATTATATCCTCTCTTCCTGCCTGCAAGTTGTCCAAAGCTTCAAATTTTTGAATCCTTCATATCTAATAGAAAAAAAAGGCTGAAGTTAGATTGAAGTCACATACTGTAAGGAGCATATACAATACAAAGATGAGATAAACAAACTTAAAAAAAGAAAAAGAAAATCCATACCAAGCAATCAACAAACTAACACCCATCTAAAAATTATGTTAGAAAATGTCAGCTTTTGTAATTTAAAAACCTACATTTTCTGCTAAAAATATGACAGTGCATTTTCAAGGGAAAACATTAAAGGGGTAGAAATTATAAAGCATCTCGTACTAGGTATTGAAGAAATTTACAGGAGTAGGGAAACTTATATTTTTTTCACCCCAAAAGTCAACCACAATAATGGTCTTTTATGAAAATTAAATAGAAGTCGTTCAATAATTTCAGTTATTGCAGTTGCAGCTCGTGTAAATTGATGAAGCAAGCGGCATATCGCCACAAGAAGAGGAAATATAAAAATAAAAAATCAGGAGATTAAAACTAAATAAGAACCCTCATTTCCCACCCCAAAAGAACAAAAATTCGCTAAATATAAGAACGAGAAAGAAATGGAGAAAACATTGCACCAGCCCCGAAAATGATAACTCGTATGTCTTGACAATTCATCACTAAGGACTACCAATTACTCGCTATGCAAAAACATATATATTATAACAGTAGAGAGAGAAAGCTTACTTGTTTGAAAAAAAATGGGCTGAAGAGTGAATGAGAAGAAGTGTGCGTTTGAAGAACCCTAATTTGACGTAGAGAAGCGCGATTTTTTCAGTCGCTATTTTCACTTCTGCCCCTCACCTATATGGTATTTATATCTAATACCCCAAGGCTTTCTTTACAGTTGTATTTACAATCCACATCCACGAGCTAGTGGCCACACAATATTCAATTTCAACATTATATGGGATGGGATGCTCTTCTATTTTATTTTTTCTTTTCTATATTTTTATGATTATTTTTCAAAATTGAATGAAATTATTACTTTTTATTTTATTTCTATCGAGTTCTTTTATTTCATATTTGTTCCTACATTCTTTGAGAAATAAATATATTATGGCGATTACATTCTCCCTCTATCATATATCATAAAGGAAGTGGTCGTTTTGTTGTCATAATCATTGAGATGAGTTCTTCACCAAAAACAAATCTAATGAGCAGAATCGAATTTGATTTAATCCATTAAGCTAAGCAATAAAATAACACTTAAAAGATGGGAATGAATAAGACCATAAAGATAAAGAAAAAAGGCCAACAACAATATTCCTGAATTAACTTGATAATGGTCCACATCATTAGCTGGTTATCTCCAATCATTAATCAGCAGGTGAAAATGTTGGAGATGCCAGGCTATGAACATTCTACTTACCAACATAACTACAAAAGGGATTCTCCAAAATCCAGAACATGCAAACTGACAAATACACAAGAAATCTCATTACTATCCCCAAAATGGCAGCAGAAACATGGGAGAAAACCAGGACAAGAAGCTTAAGAACATACATTTGAAAGCTGTCCATTCAACCACTCCATTATCCTTCTTGCCATGTTCCTTTCTGTCTTCTCTCAGAAAGAGGCGAGTGATTCGAATCTATTCCTTTGTATCATGGTAAGCCATAGAATCACAATTTACAGCAAGATCACTTGCATTTCATGACAGAAAGTAATGATAAATGTGAGACTATTTATAGGCGATTCCATAGATGTGGGGATTTATGAGCGAGGCTGTGGATAGAACAACTTGATTCACATGAAGATCTGCAAAGCCGGCTCTGGCAATGTTGGCTGCAGTGTGACGGGTTAGATGGCACCCATCAGCAACAGTTTGCTGCAGTGGATCAAGAATTCCTTGTACAAATCGAAGAAGTGTTCCATCTGCACATAATGAGGATGAAGATGTTAATGTTTGATGTGGAATTGATAGAATGAATGATCTGTCTTTTCTTTTTTTTTCTTTTTTTTTAAATCTTGTATGAATGAGTGTAAGAACATCACCTTTTGCTGCTACATGCTCCACAAATATGTACAACCCCCCTGGCTTTAGCACTCTCATCACCTCTGTAGTCATATCAAGTTAAGCTTAAACTAGCATATGAATCCATTAAAATAGCTCTCTCTCTCTCTCTACACCACAACTTTGGATTTACTCTACTTCTTGGTAATATTCAAGGGAGATAATTGTCCCTTTAGAAGGAAACTCGTGCAGTGATGAGTACTATAATGAGTAAACTGTTACATCTACTTGATTTCCACAGTGAAACTAACTTTGGAAAATTGTGTATGAGCTTTGAAAAGAAAAAGACAAGCAAGAAATTATATACCCTGCAGTGTCTGATCAACATCTTTAACAGAACACAGGACGAGTGTTCCAACAACAGCATCGACAGAAGCATCTTTTAATGGCAAAGCCTCAGCAACCTACACAATATTGAGCAATATCAGCAAAAATAAATAAATTGCTTAACCATGTTTTGTACATTAATGAGAATATTCACGAGTGAGTGGATACTCCATTTTTGTTTGTTAAATGGAGCAGAGCCTTCTGCTCGATCCATTTCATTGAGACCAGAAAAATCAAAGCAAAAATACTAATCATGGTGATTCTACAATTGAAAAACATATGTTATACTTAAAACCTTATTTACCAATAGTCTATACACAATAGTAGATTATATCCATAAGGAACTAAAGAAAGAACGAATGAGAATTGGGAAGAACCTAACACCCTAATGCAGGCATAGAACTCAGTGATAAGGGCAACATCATTAGAATAAGTCTTCATTTCTTTCTGATATATAATTGCAAACCTAGCTAGCTCACAGTACATGGACGAGCATGTCAAACCTTCGATGACAAGTATGAGATACACTTGTGCCAAGGTCAGCGAAGCAGAATGGACAGAATTACAGAACATATAGCAGAAATGAAGAAATGTCAACAAGATTAGGACAGGTGGAATAGATGCATACTGCTTGCATAAACCTAAAATTTGACGGTGGGAGGCCTGCCGTCTCTGCTGCTGCCTGTGCATATTTCTTCATCTTCCTGTTTGGATCAACTCCAAAAACAAGGGTATCTGGATAATCTGCATAGTATTTGAGATTTGGGCCGGTGCCGATGCCAATCTCCAGTATTCTTTCTGCCTTTCCTCTCATATTAGCAAATACCTGTGATTTGTAACCTGCAATCTTACCAACTCTGAATGGATTTTAGAAGCTTCAGCATTATTGAATAAAACAATAGGCTCCTTGAAAAGTCACTAACCTCTGCTTCATAACATCTCATTGTTTTGTCCATAGCTGATGCATAGAACTCCTCGTACCAATCTGGTCTTGGAGGATGAATTATATTCAACATTGTCTGAATTGAATAGAGCAAAAAGAATTAAAAAAAAAATATTTTTAAATCCCCATTTCCACAAATCGCAACATAAGAGGAAGTGATTAAGGCTAAAAAGGGTGTAAATTCTTGCAAACTCTTCCATCAGGAACACTCAACTGATATATACAAATGGTATTTGCAGAAACTAACATAAAAAATTGTTCAAACTTCAAACTAAGATACATTACCATACATAATATTGGTACCAGGATTACATTTTTTGTTATTCTCTACAAAAAAAATCTATACCAAATATGGAAGTTAGAAATTATACCCTAGAATCTTGAGAATCTTTGTCAGACGCAAATGACGGTAAAGTTCGCAGTAAACCTGCATCTACGATTGCTCCAAGAAAATGTCTCCTGGGACAACACGAACAGCATTTGCGGCTGCGGCCGCCGTTTTCCGAAAAATCTCGAACGATTCTCTTCGACTTTTTCGGAGCACCGCACGTTGGTGAGATCAGTGCATTTTGTGTGATGGTGGGATTGTAACAGAGCCATGAGTTGAGATTGGGTGAATGAGGAAGCGCCATTGTGTGTGTGGACTACTGTGTGAAGATGGGCTTCTGTTTAACTATCCAAGATTCTTGGGCCTGCTTTAAACACTTCGAAACTTCATCACCTCGTATTTTGACTTTTCTTACATCAAACTTCATTTGCTTGTTGTCAAATAAACTTAGGGTACGTTAGGTAATTGACACATGATATGACAGGATATAACAATATCATGTTAGGATTTAAGATGGAGATCCTAAGATAAGCTCAAATAAGCTTTTTTAGTATTTTATTTAATAAATAATATTTAAATACAGATAAAAATTAATGAAGTATTTAGTAGTCGAAATTATATTATAGATGAGATATAAAATGACTTTATTATCTTTATTAAAAATAAAAACATATTTTTCTTATTCTGTTAAACATAAATTATTTAATTATTTATTAATTAATTAAGGCACTAATTGAAATTTATTATTTAGTTTCGCTAATTCAACAATGAATTATTGGGAACGAAGAACACCAAACTAGGGGTCAAGAATGAACAACACAAAACCTAGAAACCAAGCTCCGAACAAACCCATAAACCAAGCCACAATCGAACCCAAAAACAAGCTCCGAACGAACCCATAAACGAAGTTATTGTCAAACATAGAAACCAAGCCACAATCAAACCTAGAAATCAAGCCAATCATCACTGCCATTTTCGCAGACAAATGAAAAACACAAACTAAGAAACCATTTGGCTCAGACCTACAATGTTTTGGAGGTAGGGCTGGATGCACCGCCATGGCTGCAAACCCAGTTGCGACAATGTTGCCGTCTGAGTTTGCCCAGTCAAGCTACGACGAACAACCACCACAGTCGAACAAATCGAAGATAAACCTTCGAACACCCACATAATCATCATAGCCAAAGCTAAAGAACCCAAATCGACAAAAAATCACAGACAAAATTGAATGAATCGAACTTCAACAGGACCCTAATCGACCTTCCCCTCACCAACAATAGCCTACAAACAAGAAATTGACTGAAGGAAGGATGGGGAGAAATGCCACTATCGGGGATTATTGTTCGAGAATGGTAGCTTATTGCACCTCCTTCGTGCGATGGTGTGCCGCAGGAGAATAATAAAAATGAGGACATTTTAGTCTGGACCGACGCTGCGACGCATAACACGAGACGACAAGATAACATTTCTCACTTATCAAACAACCATTGCTAGAGGTGAAGATACAATCTCTTAACTGGAGGAAACACCCTTACCAAACGGCAACTTAAGGTTTTAAAATTTTGAATTCATAAAATAGTGCAAGTACTTTCTACGAAATACTATTACTTTGCTTCCCTAAATTCGATGAAGAGAATTAGATATGGGTATTAATTTTATTTATTACTTTTGGACATTTTAGTAAATTTCGATTCCCTTTGTTTTCTTCATTATATTGCCCTTCAACATATCCAAAGGCGGTTACGCACAAACACAGTCTACTCAGTTCATCATTTGCGCTGCTCAAGAGATTCCTAGGCGAAAGCTTCCTGCTTTTTCGAGCGTTCACCGTTAAATATCCGCTGTAAATATACACTCTTTTCGTATAAATTTCTCCATTTCTTTAAAAATATTGCCTTTGGAATATTGGATTTGAATGTGGTATGTTGGCAGAAAGGTGTATTCTCCGGCTATATTCATGTAATAAATAATTACTTTATGTGATTTGTGTTGAAATTAGCATTCTCATTAATGGGTTTATCGTTTTGTGAGACATTCACACTTAAAACCGGAAGACAAAAAGAAGAAGCCATTTTCAGCTAGTTGTGCTCTGAGCTGAGCGTTAATTGCTTTCAGTATGCATGTTTTTCTGAAATTTCTTGCCTTTTTTGTGGTTGATTAACGTGGAAAGGTTTTTGTATTTGCTATTTTTTTTATTTTTTTTTGGCTTGAAATGGATTCTTGATATTTTGGTCACATTTTTGTATGGTATTTGTTGTAGTTAGTTAGATCACAGCGTGATACAAATGGGACAACGATGTGATTACGGAAGGAGACCTCATGCTCTATCTGATTATTCTGCAAGTGAAGGAGGGAAAAGAAGAAATGGGATTGATGAAAAGGAACAAAATTCGATTGGAATGGAGCATACAGTTTATCGTTATTTATGCCCGTTGAGGAAAATTGGGAGCATTATTGGCATTGCTGGGGATATTGCCAAGCAGCTGAGATTTGAAACTCATGCAAGGATAAGGATTAGCGAGACCATCCCGGGTTGTGATGAACGTGTTGTCACCATATACAGCACGAGCGATGAAACCAACAGTTATGGAAACGAGCAAGTTTCCCCTGCTCAGGATGCGCTGTTTAGGGTGCATGATAAGGTGGTGGCTGAGGAGCAGCCTGTGAATGGTGGTACGTTTGAGGAGCCCCTGCAGATCACAGTGCGATTGCTTGTTCCGTCGGATCAGATAGGTTGTGTGATTGGTAAAGGTGGGCATATAGTTCAGAATATACGTAATGAGACTCATGCTCAGATCAGAATCTTGGGCAGCGAGCATTTACCGCCTTGCGCTCTGAGCTCCGATGAGCTCATCCAGGTACATGCCATTTCAGTTTTCTGTTTACTTACTACTTGCATTAGTTCTACGCTTTGAATATAGTTCCATGTTAATTTGCATTTATTAGGCTATATAAGTCATATTAAATGTTGCACATTCTGTTTTCTACTTCTAACATCTGTTATAAAAAATTAGCTTTCGTCTTGATTGGTGATAATTTGCTCGGTTGTATTAGATAAATGGCAATGCCACTGTTGTGAAGAATGCCCTTTGTCAAGTGGCTTTTCGTCTTCATGATAATCCCTCCCGGTCACAGCAATCAATACTGACTTCGCCAAGCATATATAGATCTGGAATTTCATTTAATAACCTGAATCTTGGTGGGCCGCCGACCTCCTTGATGGGTCCTTATAGGAATTACAGAAAAGACCTCAGAGAATGGTCTTCTGTTGCCAGAGAATTCTCACTTCGTTTAGTTTGTCCAACTGAAAATCTTGGCGCTGTGATTGGTAAAGGTGGTTCTGTTATTAAACAAATAAGACAGGAATCGGGTGCGTTTATTGTAGTTGATAGTTCTGGCGCTGACGGAGATGACTGTATCATATTGGTTTCTGCTAAGGAGGTAGGCATAACTGTATGTGATTCTGCTCATATAGCAATAATGAAAGGAATATTCTAAATCTATTTCTGCTAATTTAGATGCTTGAAGTGCCATCCCGAACTATAGATGCAGTAATGCGGTTGCAACCACGGTGCAGTGAGAAAATAGAAAGAGATTCAGGTGATCCTGTGATCACAACTCGTTTGCTGGTTTCGAGCTCAAGAATTGGATGCATCATTGGTAAAGGTGGGGCTATCATAAAAGAGATGAGAAGTACCTCTAGGGCAAATATTCGAATTTGTTCTGATGAAAATATTCCCAAAGTTGCATCCGAAGACGATGAGATGGTCCAGGTGAATGAATTAGTTTGTCATACATTATTTCTTATGAGATGTCATAACTGAAATTACCATAAATGCTGGCCAGATAAGTGGAGAATTAAATGCTGCTAAAAATGCAATGTTACAAGTAACGCAGCGGCTGAGGGCGAACATACTTGAGAGTGATGGCAGCTCGTCAGCATTTCCTATACCTGCTCCACCAATTGAGGCGTTTGAAGGGCAAACATATGTAAATCGTGATAATAGAATGCATAATCAAGGATATTCAACCTATTCTAGTGGATACAGTACCAAGACCTTGCCTCAAACCGACAATTATGGGAGCTACGATGATCCTCAGGTAGTAGTCTTGCTTTAACTTAATCTGTTTGTTTATTATGCTATTCGTCATTTCCATATCCTGATCTAAGTTTGATGATACAGATGGTGCACAGAAGCGGTTATGAAGCATATGCTGCTTATTCACCCGATCAGTTGACTGGTGCCAGGTAAAGTTATATCTCTCCAGTGAGCTTTCTCAATCATCTTACTTTCCAAACCCTTCCACCAAAATTCGCAACAAAACAAAGAAATGCAATTGGGGATGGCCTCTTTACTGCTTAAAGCTACTTTCTACATTTCTGTTTCATTGGCACTCGTAGTTATTTCCTCTTTTTCACAAGTTCATCATCCTAATATGCGTTACACTGATGCCAATGCAGCTATGGCGTATGATGGTTGAAGGAGCTCGGTGCCCGATTTGGAGAGGCCAGCGGTACAAGTCAAGAATCGAGAACCAGATAAACAGGACATGATGGAACTAAAGAGTACTCTATGTTGCAGCTGAAAGTCCTCGAAAAGTTCTATGTTTCAGTGAAACTTGTTGGCTGGAACTGGCTTTATGCTTCTATATAATAATAGAAACCACATGAGCTCCTTCGAGTTTTTCTTAAGATTTATTGAGCAGTCACTTTGCCCTCAGCTGTGTATTTACCACGTTTTGGGGAAATGTTGCTGCTTTTAGGTTTTAATGAATGGTCTTGATTCGTGTTACAACACTTTAGGTATAACTCATCTCCAAAGGCCAAGCTATCAAGGAGAGGGTGCCCAGAGTGTTATAAACCACATACTTTAGCCTATTACTAAAGCGATGTGGTATGCACCCATATCATATCAATTCTGATCATGGTTGACCTATAAATATCTGAAATTGTCTTATGTGTATGTGTGTGTGTCTGTGACTCAGCATTCATGTGATGAAGAAGAAAGCACAGATGAAACAGTTGAATGATATGGACATAGTTATCAATATTCTACAAATAAACTAAACATTTTTGGTATATTCTATTCAAAAGACAAAAACAGTAAAATGATACAGAAGAGGAATGATGTGTACCTCATAAACTAATTTTAAATCTTAATATTTATCGATGTGGAAAGCAAAAGTAGATACAAGATCATTACAACCTAATCCACGTTGATCTTCAACCATTTCTGGATTATCAAGAAAGATCCAAACTTGCTTATGTCTGCAAATACCAAGAATGTTTCTCAACTCTCTGCAGCTGTCCCATTTAACACAGATGCAACAGCAGCTGCACTGAACTCTGAGGCACAGAAAAATGAAGCCAGAAGAAGGTGCAGATTATGATCAAGAACCGAGAGTTGGGACCGAGCAGAGGAGTTTCAATACTAGACCTCTTTCTGAGAATACTAGCTATTGTCGGGACACTAGGAAGTGCTGTGGCGATGGGAACTACAGATGAGACGCTTCCCTTCTCAATACGAGCATTCATATTTCAAGCTCAATATGATGATATCCCAGCTTTAGGTTTGTGAATAAACTCTCACATGAAATGATTTATTATATTATTCTTGTTTTTGGTTTCATCGTTTGCTGTGTTTTGTTTCACCAAAGGTTCTTTGTGATCGCGTATGGAACAGTATGCGAATATCTTTCTCTCTCTCTACCAATGGCCATCTATCATGTTATCAGGAAAGGAGCAGCTAGGAGCCGGGCTCTGCTGATCTTTCTGGACGCGGTAAAGACTTCTTGTTCTTCGTTAGGGAAGCATACATTGCCAATATATCTTAATTTATTCAAGATTTACTCGAAACTCATGTAAGAATTCTTTGTTTTAAAAACAATTATGCAGATAATGCTAGTTGTACTAACCGCAGGAGCCTCAACCGCAGTAGCTATTATGTATTTAGCACACAAGGGGAATGCTTCAGCAAATTGGTTAGCTATATGTCAACAGTATCAGAGTTTCTGCAACCGCATAATCGGCTCTTTTGGTGCAGTTCTTATCTTGATTCTGTTGATCCCTTTGACAGGTTTAGTACTATCTAAACAAGCGATGTAGGACACAAAGATGATGCTTCACTAGAAAAAGCTCTGCTAAAACGATGTGATCATGCTATAATTTCAATGAAACAAGTGCCATCGTTTGCTTAAAACATATAAACTTTTTTCTGTCATCTGATGATTATCATGATATGAATGAAGCAAGAAAGTTAAGAACGACTAGAAACGGTAAGTTTCAAGCCGTTTGCCATGGGCAGAGCCGTCATCATTCTATGCTTAACCAGGTGCCCCTGCACCAGGTTGAACTCGTAGAATCTGCACAAAATGGCAAGAGCCATCTTCATCTGCAGTTATGCAGAGTCTTTCCACAGACAGATCCTCGGCCCTGCCTGCACCTCGATCATTTTACACTATCATGATCCGTGTGATCTAATCCGACAGAAAAAATCATCTTTAGTCTTTGATTCTGATGTACCTGAAATGCAGTGAACTTGAAAGGAGATGCATTTCGGAAGACTCCACCTTTGAGCCATCTCTCGGGTTTGAAAGATGCTGCATCCGAGCCCCAGTTGTATTCCATTCTTCCCATGGAATACGGGTACGTATGTCACCATCGCTCCAGCCTTTACCTTCGTTCCTGCTGGCAAAACATTGTCCTCTAAGATGCCTTTTGGATCCTAAAAAAATCAACACAGTTTCTCATCAGTCATTGTATTTTCCCTAATGAATCATAGCTTAAAAGGCCAGAGAAATGCATTAGTCTCCGATCAAATGATTCTTGGTCGTCCTTGCACAGTGCGAAGCCCTCTTCTTTCATGCATTCCTCTTCAAAGCTCCTCAGCTCAGAATAGAGCTTCTCTGACACATGCTCATGACTCATGCCCATGTAGAAAGCCCAAGTGAGGGTTGTGGCAGTTGTGTCCCTACCAGCAATCACAAAGTTGAGAACCACATCTTTGAGGCTCTTGTCCGTCATGTTGTTGTCCGGATCCTTGCTCAGGCTCAGGTGGATGAATCTTGAGTGTATGTTGTGCTTCATCTAAAACAATGTCTTTCTTGTTAGAACAACATAATAGGCAAAATATATGTTAGCTAAACCTTTGAAGTAGTTTTGAGTTAGTTACCTTTTCATCTCTGGTTTCTTCCAATTCTGCATTTCGCCTTTGCAAATAGATTGTCTGGTGAATCGGCAGCTAATGTCCCTATCTCCATACCAAATCCAGCCTTGCAGATCGAATCCAGAGTCATTCTCATCAAAAGCTCCTAGAAAAATGCAAATATTCTTCAAAACAAGAACAAGAATCTCAAACAAAGATTATGATGAATTTTGGTTTAATTAATTATACTTGCATATCTACTACTTGGTTATTGTAAGATGCATGGCTCAAAATGGAAGAAAGTTTATCTACTATATTCTCTGAAAACCACAGTCCTGAAATCCCTCAAATTCTTGGAAGCAAATTCAAGCTAGCAGTCTTCCTCTGCTTCCTCCACAGCTCACCACCCATATTGAAATCCCATCTCCCAACAGCACTTCCATCTACGAATGGTACACCTCATCCTTCGCACAAGAAATACATTAAACTCCTCGAAAATTCAAAACAAAACCTAGTATGCATGCATGTAGAAAATGAGGTTTTTTTTTAAATTTAAAAAAGAAAAGAAAATGAAAAAGAACCTTAAGGTAGTTGTTGAAGTTGGGTTTTAAGACGTGCTCGACTTAGGCGGGATGGGCGATGTAGGTGTAGGTGGAGAAAGGCATGGGGACGATGGCGGTTCTTGACGCCGTTAAGTAGTGGCCCGGTCGTGCATGTCGTCGTAGTTCATCAGTTGTTCGACGGCGGCGCCCAGAGAAGGCCATGTAGTGGGCCCTATGCTGCCCCTTTGTTTCACTCTGTGGAAGAATACCCGCAAATAGCATGCAAACAGATATCACTACTATTTGCATTTTTTTTCTTTCAAGAATTAATGGAAAGTGATATATGATGGTGTGAAACGGAACCCTTCAATTCTCAGTGATGTATTGATATATTATACACACACTTTCACATGAGAGAGAGAGAGAGAGTAAAGATTAGGTGATCAATATCTTGGCGTTTGAAGACATGAACTTGTTGCCTCCAACGAAATCTGATGGATGAAATTTTTTTCATTGAAATGTGACTCGCCAGTTTTGTAATTGTGTACAAATACTATATAAAACCCAAAACAAAACAATTCTCTCTCTCTCTCTCTCTCTCTCTCTCTCTCTCTCTCTCTCTCTCTCTCTCTATCTCTATCTCTCTCTCTCTCTCTCTCTCT
>JAYDZE010374254.1:0-17316 GCA_034509125.1 Monilaria moniliformis
TCGGCTGATTTTGAAACTTGCGGGATTGACCAGAATTTGACCAAACTTTGTGGTTTTTCCGGCAATTTGCCCTTTATTGTATGTATATATAATTTAAGATACTTTCATTAAAAGAACGAATCCTAATAATCTCAATTGTTAACTTAAAAATTAAAATTAAACGTTAAAACATAATTATATTCCCTTTCTCTTCTTTCATCTTTTTTTTTTCAATTTTAATTCTGTATGCTTTAATTTAATTTTAGAATTATTAATTAGGATCTATTCCATTCAGTTATGATATATATAATTATTTTTTTATCATTTGATTTCACTTTTGTTAGTTAATATTTAATTTCATTAATTTTTGCATATACATATGATTTTAGCGTATAAAGTATATATATAGTGTTGCTTATACGTATCACGATTACCATATTAATGTACGTACATGCAGAAGCTACACTTGAAAGGAAAAAGAAACTGAAAGCAGCGTCACAACAAAACCATGACTTGCATAATTCGCATTCCATTCACAGCTGCAACTGCGGATTTCTAAGCAAAGATGTACTAAATCAAGACCTATCCACCCTCATTAACCCTGACACCAAAATATACCCTCCAAAATGGTATTGTAATATTATTATTTTTCTTAATTAATTGTTGATCAAAAATCATTGAGTTAGGTCTTGATCATATGCAGGCAAGAAATGAAACTGAAACAGGTTGAACTCGACGGAGGTTTCCACCACTCTGTCGTGCTCAAGGACTTCCTCGGCACCAACGAAGAACCTCCTTTAAATAATGTCAGTCATTTGAGTTCACTTACGCTATTTACTTTTAGGGTATTTGCGCCTAAAGACACGAACTTTGATCTAATTCTAGTTTTGTGCGTGAACTGAGAATTCTGCCTCTAAATACACGAACTTTCAATTGTTCTAGTTTTTTGTATAGATGCCAATTTTATGTGAATTAATGGCATCATTCATGGCTAGCTGAAGTAGCGTATAGACAACCATTTCCATCATTTATTACATTGGTTGTTTAAGTCATGTAAACATATCTGACGTCCATCTCAACATTAATTTGGAGGCAATTGACTATCATATGAAAAAATAAAAACAATTGAAAATTTGTGTATTTGGGGATAGAATTTTTAGTTCATATGCAAAATCAGAATTGAGTGAAAGTTTGTGTATACGTGTGCAATCACCCATTACTTTTATATAATCCAGTTTTTAAGAGAAATATATATCCATGTTTTCAGATGTGCAAGGAGAAGTGGAAAGCTATTGGGGAATCTGCGGCCTACAAAGATGCGAGTGACATCTCTCTTGAACTAACCCTTGGTTAATTGAGTCGATTATTTTTGTGATTTCAGTCGAAACTGTAGCATCTAGCTAGGCTCTAGCATTTGGTTTTAATGTCGAAAGATTAATTCTCTAAGTATGGAGGAATTAGCTAGATTGATATTCAACTACTAGTTTCTGCAAAATTTCTTTTATATATGGTGGATGCCAATCAAGGCTCATCACTACATATATCTCTAATTTGGTCAGTTGCTTGAGTTGGCCAAAAAGTGTTGTAGTCTTGCACTTAAATGGGGGCAAACACCCTCCAATCTTTCTAACTGTTGCTAGTTTTTTTTCTTTCTTTTTTTCTCATTAAATCAGAGTTGTATATATAGTGATATAATTTCGTGTGTGGTTCATAACCATTGATCTGTTCATTATATGCTATTAAAGGAAGATATAATTATGGTGGAAAAACACTAAATTTTACTTCCATCTTTGTTTTACGGAGAGTATCTATAATGGTTCCTCATTTATCTCATGGTCGTGGTGACTATAACTCCTGACCTATTGGTTGGGAGTAAGCGTCTTAATTATCAATTAAGTTGCGCTTCATCGTCTATTTTCAAATTTCTAATTTGCTTTCATTTAGGGTTAATATATACATGGGCGGACACACATTAATTAAAAAAGAGGATTCAGATTTAAGCCCCTACTAATGGTCCGAATCACTAAAAAAAATTTTTTTAAGATTTTTATGAAACATGGCATCTACCAATTTTTTTTGACTCCACCTCTGATTCTATATATAGTATCACAAGAACTTCTTAGCCCTTTCTGGACACGCATGAAAGAAGACTCTCCAAAACATTTACGACAACTTCATGATCGCAATATCATCAGAAAAGCTTGCTCGCAAACTTGTTAATGGCTTCCCCTTTGACCAAGGAATCATCCGCCAGATTTCTGAGGTCTGATAAACTCCTTCCCAACTGCAAAGCCACCTTCATCTCCACCATTTCTCGATTCTCTCTTCTTTCCAAATCATCTTCCTGTAAGTTCGATTCTGTCGATTCTACACATCTCAAACACCATTCCCACTTGCCCCCCATGCTCCAAACGTGTTTGCCACAATGGCCACAGCGCCGCCGCCAACAGCCAAGATGGCAGCCCAACCACCGTGAGAATGCAGCGCTGAACCAACAGCGGCCATAGCCGTCAGTAGAGGAGCGTGAGAATGATTAGGTTGTTGTATTGAGTAAAAAGTAGAAAAACAAAAGATTAAAATGTGCATAGTGAAATACATTAGTATCGTATTTTTTGCTAAGAAAGACTGTTAAATGATTAATACAATGAACTACAACAATGATCCCAAGCTTGAATACAATCAAAATAAATCTTAAATGCAACTATTCTTTCAGATATGAAATTTTTCTCTAAACTGCTTCAGCAAACCCAACTCTCTGTTTCCCAAAGTCGAACACGGTGTGATAGCGACCCATAAACATATCTCCGAGGATCCTGTAACATCATATTCGAGTTAAGGACAAGTCTTGAGGGAAACTGTTACGTGTCAAAATTTGTGAGACGGTCAATATCAGGATCCAAACACAGTCAACACTATAAAATTACAAATATAACATTGAATGTGGATTTGATCCAATTTTGACATGTAAAATGATCTCACACGGATTTATCGTATACTAAAGCTCGATCAAGAATTACCAGAGGGGTCCGCGTGGAGGAGCAACATCAATACCGGTGAAACCACTAATGCATTGCGCTTGCCCTCCTCCTTCGACCTTAAGTATGTACTGATTTAATACAACAAAACCAACAAGAGTCACTGATTTAATGCTCAAGGTAAAACATTTGTATATGTGAAGTAAGAAAATGTGCACCTCTTTTGAGGAGAGATCAAAAGTTTTGCCACCAATTGTGAAGGAAACAATAGGCATAGAAGCAATACTTCCACAGTCGACAACTGATTCTCCTAGTGCATTAGGCATCTTCTCACAAACCTTTGGAATTTTATGCCCAAAATTTATGCAAGGCCCACAAAAAAAAAAAAAAAACACTAAAAAAGTAGCATCTTCTCTTAGTAGTCAATACCTCGTTAGCATAGTTCAAAACGAGCTCTCGAGTTTTGTTCTGCTTTAGCTGGCTTTGCATCCAAACAACGGCCATTTTGCAAGCAGGGCACATAGCATCGCGCAAGCCCGATGATCTGCCCTCTTCGTCTCCCACAACGCTCTTGATGCCCTCGCTGCATATTGAGGAGGCGTTTACTTTGCATGATAGATCAGATAGTACACCGAAAATAACCATCTCAAAATAGTTCACTCCCATTAATTAAACTATATTACAGTCAGCTTATATTACTTGTATCTATCTAAGCTATAACCCAATGCAAATAGCCCTAAAAAGGAGAAAAGTGGTTGAACGATGACTAACCTTGCTCCATTGCCTGCGCACACCCCGAGTTGGCCACATATCTTCTCTGGTTGCACCTGTTGACATGCCAAATCATGGTTCACTGACAGCAGCACCCAAATTGGGATCTAATGTAGAGCATCAAAAACAAGAAAGAATTACCTCTTTCAATAGAAGATCCATCATAGATGACCCATATTTTTCAACCACAGACTTGCATTCTTGATTTACCACTCCAGATGCTCCTATGGCATGGTTGATCATGGCTATCACAGTCTACAACAAGAAATAGTTTCACTAATATAAATCCTGTCTGAATAAGAATTTGAGATGAAAAAGATTTAGAGGGTGTTCGGCTGCGTGTTTGGTAAAAATAAGCTTCTAAAATAGCTTATAAGCTGTGATAAGCTCCCAAAAAAGTAAGTTCTGCAATCCTAACTTATTCTTTTATAATCTTATAAGCAATAATCATTTTACAAAAATAATCCTACTATGGTATGTTATTTAGACATACCCTTCCAATTTCACTCTCTCTTCGATTTTCTTTCTCTAACTCACAATTCTTTTACCGGCTTATAAATTCTAATTATCCAAATACTTTAACAACTACTTTCGATATCTTATATTTTATAAGATCTTGAAACATTGGAGCTTATAAACTCTCTAAACAAAGTTTAGCCAAACACCATATTAGTTTGATTATAGAAGCATAGCAAATACCGTTGGACCGGCTAAAAGTGAAGTCCCAGAATCTGCAATCACAGAACATCCTCCACTGCAATAGCCTACAAAACACGTACAAATTACATTAAAAGGATACATGTATCACATTTCTGGTCAAAACTAAATAAAAAAGGTGTAAATCGAGTTGTGACATACCACTCTTTTGACCACCAATGAGTACATCACCCATGTCAAACTGCAAAATATCCATCCATAAATTCAGAAATCATCCAAAATAATTCCTTTTTTTTTTTCCTCCAAACTTTCAATATATATATATATATATATCCTAATCAACAACCTGCCAGTAGCCTTTCTTTGTAACCGGAACATACGTATGTTCGCCCTTGAAATGTTTCGTATCAACGCCACCAAAAACGAGCTCACCCCCATTTTCATCATTCACATTCCTGTTCAGCCAAAATGAGAACACAGGCTCCTTAACAAGGCCTTGTGCAACCATGTTGTACCTGCAAAAACACGCGTTACAAAAGGGAACCCGTGGTGGAACAAGACGAAGAAAGTGCCCAGCGAGGCACAGCTCAATTGGTAAGACGCTTCCCTTCCAACTATTAAGTTGGGGGTTCGAGTCACCAAAAAGCAAAGAAACAATAGGGGAGTTGGGTTCAGACCACGGGGGGGTCGAGTTCCCGACTGAGATCTCTTGGAAACCAAGTCCTAATATGCCATCAAACTTGGCAGCCAGAAATGTCACACCTGGTTCACTTGTTGCCTCGATAAATTCCTGCTCAAATTTCATATCATAAGTTGTGTCATTTGATTTTATGAAAAACATTAATCAAGAAACTAGAAAATGGAAAAAACCTGATTTTTCACAGCTAAATTGCCAATTTTCACAATATCCTCACTGTAGAATCCAGCTATTGATCCTGTTCCATATTGAATCGCAGCAGATCTCCCTGAAAACCCCAACGACTCAAATTTTTAAGGCCTTTTCACTTGTGAAATTCAAATTCTTGGTAGATTTTCGCATACAGACAACCAGAAGCGGATCTAGGGGGAGCTGCAGCACCCCCAGCCAAAAAATTTAAACATTTTAACCTCAAAATCATAATTTAGTTAGAAATTTTCAATTCTCAGTCATCATTATGGAACAAGGGAATGAAAACCAACCATTCCTTTTGTAGGTACTAGATTGGCTCGACCTGTATTTGGAATGGACAAAACAAGCAACCTGCACAAAAAAACCACCACTTCTCAAACTCCTAACTACGAACACGAACGCGACACGACATGACACGATCAACACTAAACACTTACAGAAAAGTAGCATCTCGAAGATGGGACCCACAGATTGGAGCTGCCCGTGTCGAAAATAACTGTGAACTTCTGCGGTGGAGTGCCGATGCCAATCTCACCAAAGTACTGAGCGTATATCCATGTAGTTTAAGATATGGAACATCCATTAATTAATTATAGCTTCTAACAACTTAAACTATTTAATTTAATTGCTTATAAAATCCTTAAGCAGTACCACTCAACCTTATTATCGTACCTGAGCATCCATGTAGTTCTTGAGTCCCACAATATCAGCCCCTCCATCCCCAGCCTTGGCTCGGACACTCTGCTTCGAGTCGAGGCGAGCAGCTTCCCGGTTCGATCGATCAAACTTCACCTTCTTCAATCCTATTCTCATCAGCCTATCCTCAGATGCAGAAACTGCAGGAGAAAGCAGCACTAGGCTTGCTACCAAAAGGCTCAAAGCAAAAGCTTCGATCATGGTTCCCATTTTCGCCTATGAACTCAAATTGTTTACACACATCATCAAGCAAAAATAGAGTTAACTGCTTCTACATTGACAAAAAAAATAAAAAAAAATGAAGAATTTTTAGCAAACTCTTTCAAACTGCATCAAAATTCATGTGGACAAATAATTTAAAGATGGCCTAGCATTTACTAGAATAATTAAGAAAATTTGACAAAATGTACTCACCAAAACTATGGTCAGAAATTTGATGTTTTACAGAAGCTCTGAGTTTGCACGAAACTAAGCAGCAGTGAGGGTATAAATAGAAGAAATTATGAAACCAACTTTCTTGAGAAGATCCGAAAAGATGTAAGTAGGTAAAATTTATTTAAGTTAACAGCCTAATATTTTTCAGCAGTCGGATACTGCTTAAAATAGTACACACTTTGATGCGGACACAAGTTTTAATAAAAATTAAGTTGCATATTGTGAAAATATAAAGAAAAGGTGTCCAATAAATGAAAGTCAAGAAATATGCATTATTTCGTGGAATATCCTAAAATACTAATTATAATAATTTATTTATTTATTTATTTTGATTATTGTAGATTGTGCCTTACGCGAGATACTCGTTGTTGGGTATGCTAAAGAAGTATTTTCGCGGGGTGGCGAGTTACGTCGCGGCCCATGGGATTATGATGTGCCGTCAGACCTCGTCCGTTGGTATTGATCCAACGGTGAAAGGAGGATATGGGGACATGCAAAACGGCGTCGTAGAGGGGTGTTTTTTTGTTTTGTTTTCTTTTTGTGGGTAACTGAATTTTGACGTGTCAGCAAAGCTTAGGAGGTTGTTTACGCGACGTTTTGATTTTATTGCGTCTTTTACGAGGTTCGTGGTTTGTGTGTTTTAGGTTTGTTGCTTCTTTTATGACTTTTTTCCTCTTTTTTCTTTTATTTTTATTTTTTCCGTTTATTGTTCTGGATTTTCTTGAGAGTTATGAGTCGTCAATGCACCCCATTTATATCTACTTATGATCTTATCTAATGATTATTGTGTTGAATGTACACATTGTAGTAAAGATATTTAAATTATGAATGTATATTTGTCATTTTTGTCTATTCTTTTTCGCTGTGTAATCATTAAATGATGATAAGAATACTTAATAGTGAGTGATTAAAGAAATGAGCCATAATTTGAGATTGAAGATTATAATTAAATTTAATAATAATAATAATAATAAATAATGCTTAGAATAAAAGTACCATGTGCTACGTTGAAGGATTAATTTTGAGGGACACATTAAATGCATTTAAAGCCACTAAATGGATCCTAAAACATCTTAGAAGTTCCTTCAAAAAGAAAAAAAAAAACATCTTAGAAGAGAAGCTAAGCTACGAGCTTCAAATCGCCTATAGAACGGTGGTTGGTAACGTTATAAATGTTAATTGAATTTTTTTGGAATGTCCTCATGATGGAGTGGATATTTTATGAGGCTAAATGTTTTAGATCCAAATTTCTTTAATATTTTTACAGATTTGAATCTGTTACATTTAATATTTGCAAATTATTGGACAAAAATATAAATTTATTTAGTATATATATCGAATTTAGTGATCACGGATGTTAATTGGGAGAGTCTAACTCATGGCTTCCATATGTTGAACATGGTAGTATAGGAATTCATAGGAGAAAAATAGGTTTAATTGTATTGAATTGTGTAATAAAGCAGTAGGCTACATCACCTCTTTATAGGTGCTCTTTGTACATATGTAAGGAAACAAAGTAAAGAAGGAAATAAAGATCATTCTATTCCTAGTACAATATTTGTCTAATAATAGTCTCAATCTTTCCAACACTCCCCCTCAAGTTTAGTACCGGAGTTTCCGATACTCAACTTGCGTAATACTTCTGTGAAGCTCTTAGTACTAACTGCTTTAGTTAGTATATCTGCCAACTGTTCTTCTGATCGAACATAGGGAAGTTCAATAATTCCTGCTTCAATCTTTTCTTTGATAAAATGTCTGTCAACTTCCACGTGTTTGGTTCTGTCATGTTGCACTGGATTCTCTGATATGCTGATAGCGGCTTTGTTATCACAAAATATCCTACTTGCAGATGTTGGACCAATGCCAATTTCGCTCAACAACTTGCGTAGCCAAAGTATTTCAGTGATTCCACTCTTGATCCCTCGAAATTCTGCTTCAGCACTTGACAATGCCACAACTTTTTGTTTCTTACTTCGCCAGGTTACCAGATTGTTCCCCACGAAGGTAAGATACCCAGCTGTAGATCTCCTATCTACAGGATTGCCAGCCCAATCTGCATCAGTATAGCCACTAACCTCCAGGTGATTGCTCCTTCTAAATAACAGACCATGCCCACAAGTCCCTTTAAGGTATCGAACAATACGTAAAGCTGCTTCCAAGTGACTCTCTTGAGGAGAGTGCATAAATTGACTTACTACTCCTACTGCATATGCAATATCGGGTCGAGTGTGAGATAGATAAATAAGCTTACCCACGAGACGCTGGTACTGTCCTCGATCTGCAAGTGTTGATCCTGGAGTAATCTGCAGATTGTGATTTACAGCAATGGGGGTATCAGATGGTTTGCATTCCACTAATCCAGTTTCTGCAAGGAGGTCCAAGATGTATTTTTTTTGACAGATAAAAATCCCCTGATGAGATCTCAGAACTTCAATCCCTAGGAAGTATTTCAAATTACCCAAGTTCTTCATCTCAAACTCTGCATACAGCCTCTGCTTCAACCTGCTGATTTCTTCAAGATCATTACCTGTAATTATCATGTCATCCACATATATAATTAGACAGGTAATTAGGTCACCGTTGTTCTTCAAGAATAGCGTGTGGTCTGAATTACTCTGTCTAAAGCCATATTTTGTCATAGCAGCAGAAAACCTTCCAAACCACGCCCTTGGTGATTGTTTCAGTCCATACAGAGTCTTTTTAAGCTTACACACCTTCCCCTTTTTGCTTTGAGTTTTGAATCCAGGGGGAATTTCCATATAGACTTCCTGTTTTAATTCTCCATGAAGAAATGCATTGGTGACGTCATACTGGTGTAGGGGCCAATCCCGGCTTGCTGCAATAGACAATAAAACCCGTATGGTATTCATCTTTGCTACCGGGGAAAAGGTTTCAGTGTAGTCTACTCCATACATTTGTGTGTACCCTTTTGCCACCAGTCGTGCTTTGTATCTTTCAATCGAGCCATCTGCTCTTCTCTTAATGGTGAACACCCATCTACATCCTACCGGTTTCTTTCCTTCTGGAAGGTGGCTCTCTTCCCAGGTTTGATTTTTGGCAAGGGCTTCCATTTCTTTCAATATGGCTGCCTTCCAGTGTTGTGACTCAAGGGCTTCTTCCACAGTCTGTGGAATATCTTCTTCTTCATATAGGGCTGTTTCAAATGCCTTTGCTGTCTCTGAAAGGCTCCCCCTGGCTATATGTGTCATGGAATATCTTGACTTGGTTCCCAACCTTTCTGGTGAGTATCTTTTTGGAGGAATCCCTCTCGTAGATCTTGGAGGTAGAACATAGCGCCCCGTATCACCATCTACGGCTTCAGCTTCTCCCTGTACTTCCTCTTCAATAATCATAGGATCAGTAGAATGTTCTAACTCAGTAGGGTCAGAACTGGTTACCTCGGATATCAGTTGAGGTGGAGAAGATGTCGTCGGACTATGGTCCATTAGAAGAGGAGACTGTATGTTTGCATCAGAAGTTTGCACAGCGGAAGTGTTAACTGTTTCTGTTGGTTCTGCTTCAGGAAGATGTGGTGGTGATATAAATGACATAGGCGACCATCTTAGGGGGTCAAAACACTCTATATTCTCCCCCTGACCACTAAGATGGTAGAAATACTCATTTTCGACAAAATCACAATTCATAGTGGTAAAGATTCGACAGGTTTGGGGATCATAACAACGATAGCCTTTTTGATTGACTCCATAGCCCACAAAAACACACTTAATAGCACATGGAGAGAATTTATTATGGTCATGTTTGGGAATATGCACAAACACGGAACACCCGAAGATGCGAGGGGGAAGAGACATGGTGGGTGGAATGTGGGTTTGAAGGGCTAGGGTTTGGAGAGGTGTTTTGGAATCGAGGACTTTGGTGGGAAGGCGATTAATGAGGTAGACAGCAGTGGAAATAGCTTCGGGCCAAAAATTTTGAGGGACACGGGATTCGATGAGGAGGGCACGGGTCATTTCTAGAAGAATCCTATTTTTTCTTTCGGCTACCCCATTTTGCTCAGGTGTGTATGGGCATGTAGTTTGATGGATTAGACCTTTTTCAGCAAAAAAGGTTTTCATAGCTGTGTTGATATATTCCCCCCCATTATCGGACCTAAGGGTTTGTATGGTGGTTTGGAACTGAGTTTGGACCATAGAGTAAAAAAGGACAAATTTATCATATACTTCAGATTTATTGTTAAGGAAATACACCCAAGTCATTCTAGTGCAATCATCAATAAATAAAAGGAAGTACTTAAAATTTTGTCCCCCCAAAACAGGGGCAGGACCCCAAACATCTGAATGAACAAGAGAAAACATAGTTTGAGACCGAGTGTTGGAAGTTTTGAAGGACTGTCTATGACTCTTAGCTAATATACATGTCTCACATTGTAAATTAAAGCTAAAAGTAGGAAAAAGAGTTTTTAAATAACCCGATGACGGGTGACCAAGACGTCTATGCCACAGCCACATTTCCTGATTAGCAGTACCGTGAGCGAGCATCACAGTTCCTTGTTGTGCGATCTCGTCCACATAGTACAGTCCCCTCTTCTCAGTGCCACGTCCAATGATCTTCCCCGTACTGATATCCTGCAAAATACAAAAATTAGGATGCATTACCACTGTACAGTTCAGTTCGTTGGTGACGTGACTGATAGAGAGAAGTTTGTGGGATAAAGCAGGCACATGAAGGCAGTTGGATAGACGAAGAGTTGGAGAAAGTTCTACAGTCCCTGCCCCTATAACCTTAGTTAGTTCTCCATTGGCTGTTTGGACATGAGACTTGTGGGGTTTGGAGGGTTGCACAATATCATTCCGATCATATGTCATGGTGTCAGTAGCACCACAGTCAAAAATCCAAGCTCTATCCTTGTTATCAGAGATATATTGAGCGGTGCAAGCAATAGATGTTTCATCTAAAACTTGAAACATATTAAAGCAGGAGATGGGGTCCTTTTTAATTTGGGGTGTCCTATGCAATTTTTCAAAATTTGTAGGCATACTAGGAGTTTTAGCATAAAAGGAGGGTATATTATGCAAATTTCTGGAAGTTGTGGGGGCATAATCAAATTGACTTATATTGGGGGGTCGAAACTAGAATTTGTGTAACTGTTGGGGGGTAAAATTATAAGTATGTAAAGTGTGAGGGTTTGGTGATAAAACACCAAACCCTATACCTCTCAAAACGCCGCCTCCTTCTCCCCCATTCTGTGCCCTAGCCGCGCGTAATTCTTCCCCTCTGGTACTGCCACTGCTCCCGAGCCGTCGTCCGTCGTCGTGAAAGGAGGTCTCCGGGCCACCCATGGCGACGGAGGCGCCTCCAATTTGAGCCCCCCTTCGCCGATTGCGACATACCCCACCATTTGTTCCGCTTCTTGCCTTCTTCCCACCACTCCGGGAAGCCAACCAATTTAAAACACTGGTCCCGGGTATGGCGGGTCATACCACAATGGGTGCATGAGAGCTTGTCCCTCTCTGCCCGTTCTCTTTCTCGCTGTGACTATCTACTGGAGCGGGAGGAGTTTTTGTTTGGTTGATATTTGCTGCTGTCCGATCGACCCCATTCTGGCCTTGGAGGTTCATAATTTCGAGCCACCAGGCCCGCCCCTATGCCCGATGATGTCCCGTTATCGTCGCTGCTCGAGGACTTCAAGATCTGGATCCTTGCGGCCTCTCGTTGTACCTTGGCAAAGGCGGTTTCGGCTGAGAGCGGCAGCTATTCCTTTAGTATATCCCTCCTGATGCTCTCATAGCTGTCATTGAGCCCGGTTAAAAATTGGAACAGCCGACGGCTTCCGACGTGTAGTTGGTATTGATTGATTCCCTCGTCGCAGCACTGAATTGGGCATGTTTGCCGTTGATCTATATCCATCCAAATGGGCTGTAGATCATTCCAGTACTCTTCAATTTTTTGCTGGTTTTGGTTGATCTTATTTGCTCGTATTTCCAGATGGTATATTTGAACAGGGTCGGTGCTACTTCCATATGTCACATTAAGGTTCTTCCATTGAGCAAAGGCGCTTCGGTGTTGTACAAAATTTTGTACTAACCTGGTTTCTATATTCTGGATTATCCATGCGAAAACAGTGAGGTCGTTTTTTTCCCAATGCAGGTACATCGGGTCTTCGATGTGTGGTGGACTTGGTTGACCGGTTATGTGGCTAGTCTTGCCTCGACTGCCAATTGCGATTTGTATCATTCTGGACCATAGTGGGAAATTGTTCCCGTCAAGTTTGATGGCCAAAACAATATTTTCATTGTTTCGTGTTGCCTTTGAAATTTGCTGGTTTTGTTCATAGCTTTATATCTCTGACATGTTTGAAGGTTCTATTTTTCAGGGGTTCGTTTTTGGTCGAAGGTAAAAAAGGTCGAGAAAGGTTATTGGAACAATGATGATATTTTTTTCTGAGTTCCCTTGACAACCATGCTCTGATACCATGTTGAACATGGTAGTGCAAGAATTCATAGAAGAAACAGGTTTTGATATGTATTCAATGATTCATAGTAGTAGGTTACACCACCTCTTTATAGGTGCCCTTGTACATATGTAAGGAAATATGGTAAAAGAAAGAAATAAAGATCAGTCTATTCCTAGTACAATATTTATCTAAGAATAGACCCAGTCTTTCCAACAGCTTGCTTATTTTCCATTTTTTTCTGTGACAGGACACTCGATATACCAAATCTGTATGATATTGACCTTGCTTGATGCTAGCACTACGCTCGTTGTGGGCAAGGAGTATTAATTTATTTGACTGGAATGTAAATGATTGCTCCGGCAGCAGGCTTAATCGTATGCCATAGAGTTCATAGTATCATGTAGAGTGTAATTATTGGTCACAAGCGAGTAATTATCGGTGTATGGGGAGGGATTTTTTTTTTTTTTTTGGAGTTTATCGTTTAGGGTTTAGAGTAATTACTGGTGTATGGGGAGCAAGTAATCACTAGTTAAAATGTTTGTTGATTTTGCTTAAAATATAACCCTAGACAACTAAGTTTATAGCTGAGTCCTATTGACTGGTATAAGTTAGCTTAGACAACTAGCTTATAACTTATCCAAAGAGATGGCTTATCGAGAGTTATTGACAATTAGCTAACCCACTGATAGCAGAGAGCTAACCATTTGGACATATAACTGTCTATGTGCGAAATGTGGCGGCTTAGTTACTCGTCGTTATGGAAACCCCTTTTTACTTAGTCAAATATCGCTTACAATATTAATCTTAGCTAGTTGTGCTAGTCAGTTAGTTATATGAGGTGGTATGTTGGTTGTTTCTATTATGCTACTTGTGATGACAATGCAATAACACTTAATGAAAATGCAGCATGTAAATAATACACAAAGTTTTATGTGGTTGAAAGTAAACCATCATACATCCACAATCTGGTCAAACCAGATAATTCATTAACTGGGATTGCTTGCGTACGGGTGCAAGTTACATTCATCACTTGTTTATGGGTTGTAAGTGCAGCCGAAAAAATCATAACCTTATCTTGCCCACAAATTAACTGGTCACTATCGATTCTATCTTTGCTTTCAGACGACGAATACTTGTTGCTTACTTATTTCTATCTTCTAACACTTAACTCCTACTTTTTGTTGGTAAAGATATATTTGAAGGTGGTTTCCAACTAGAGCAAACCGTTACAATAAAGAAAAATATAAGGTTATGTTTGCTCGATCTAAACTTAAGATGTTTAATTTGACTTAGGCTTAGATCTAAGAGAATATATGTGTGATTACAAGGAAGAACTTATGAACACTTGGATGTTGATTCCCTTTAGTTAATTAGCTGCTAGATTACTTGAGTTTGTGAGTTCTTGAAAGCTTAAGAGTTTGAATGAGCAATGTATCGGTAACCTTCAAAGTTTGACGATCTATTTGTATTTATAAGCCCTAATCTAGAGTAGAGCCATTAGAAGAGCATCATTCTAATCTTGACCTGTGACATTGAGATTCTTCCCGTTTGAACTACTAGTTAGTTGTTGACCTGTCATTTTCACCGTTTGCATCCTAGTACAAGAATCTCTACAACATTAGATTTTTTCTGCAAAAGTGTCAGAGTATAAAAGATCTCGTTTGTAGCCAGGTGATGGTAATTGATTTGATACTAGTGTTGTTATTCCTTGCTAGCTATGTCGATGCTATCTGTCGCGAACATAGCTGTGTCGGACATATCTATGTTGATCCTAGTTGGCTACTTCTTTCAGTCGGTATCCTATTGGCTGCCTTCTAGTCTGTTGTCTTCTCTTTTTGCTAATTCATCCAGTCTTTTTTCGCTGCTTCTATACATAGATTTCGATCCTAGCTAAATCTTCTTACCGCTCTCTTCATAACTATGAACCTATAAACGAAAAATACTTAGCTCCATAACATGTGAACTATGACCTATTACAGATCATGATTCATCATTAACAGGATTTTTTGTATTCATTCAAAACAGTGAATTTATTTTAGAAAATTTTTCAATAATAATTTTGTGGAGTGTTTCTCCTACAAAAAGTCTCATTTATGAATAAAAGTAAAATTAAGTAGAGTAAATCATAACAAACAATTCTACAAATAGTTGGTAGACAATTCTACAGAAACCAATCACCAAATAGTTGTTGTGTAAATCATCTATGATAAATTATACAATCTAGAGACCAAACATGAATTTAAATGCAATTAAACCGTGTACAAATCGTAATCAAATAACAAAAAAAAAAAATCAATTCTTATTTACGCTATAGTAAAATACCTATCAATTTGAATCCGCTATGTCTACAAATTTTGTGTAATTTTTCTCTATAATAATGAAATGCAAAATTAGTTTTGAGTTTGTTGAATCAAGGAGATCAGGTTGTGTTTAGGGCAGTGTCATGCCCGTCGTTACAGACTTTAGATCCGACGGCTCGAACCCTAGGGACGGATCATGGGTCGTCGTCCGCCAGCCTCGCGCCCAATCAGAGCACGAGTGCGTGACACACGCCTATTCCGTGTTTGGCCCATTTTTATATTTTTTTGAATAAACGTAAAACTAAAAAATAAACTTTATTAATAAAAGCCGCGACAACGGCTATATAAATTTATTTTTTATTTTTTTAATTCCCCAGGTCAATATTTTATGGCTTTTTTGTTTTTTTTTTTATTATATAAATACTCAACACCCCACACTTCATTCTTCACACCAATTCCATATGCTTCATCTAAGTGTACAAAGTATAAGTCCAACGACCAATTCAGCACGAGCCGAGAAGTCGAACCCGAGCATGTTAGAAAGAAGCCGAGTAGGAGCCGCCCCATCAACCAGAAGACGACGAAATGGAAGGGAAATTGGAAGGCGAAATCGTCAACGGCCATTGCGGTGACAGAGAAGATAAGCAACATGAGATGCTCAATAGATAACACGACCCGCACAACCATTTTAAAGTTGTTCTTCGAATCCAACACTTACGACACATCTAATATGACGGATGAACAAGCCGAGAACCACGAGCTTCTTGTTACCACTTTGAAGCAACAATTGCAATTTATTTAATTTTAATTTTTAATTATGTAATTTAGGATTTTAATTTATGTAATTTAGGAGTTCAATTTATGTAATTTAGGATTTTAATTAATGCAATATTCAAATTTAAGTAAATAATTTTAGAAATTAAATTATATTATTCATGTTCTTCAAATTTAAATTATGAAATCGAAAATTATATGAATTATGAAAGAATTAAAAAAATTAATAGTGTATGAAAAAGTTAAGGATCATAAAATGTTAAGGTTTGTCCACTAATACAGATGTCCTTAGAGGCATGTTTTCTGCCGCTACATGGCTGCAGAAGAGATCTTCTTTTTTCTCTAAAAAGAAAAAAAAAAGTGTACGTGGGTCGGGGCGGAAGAATCTGGGCAGTGAACCGCATATATGTGCGATTGAGCATCCTCAAGTGTGTCTCTATCGTTGAAAGTGGTATTGTAATTTCATGATTATAAACTCATATCGTAATTACAAACTAAACTAAAGTTGTTATCTCAAAGCATTTAGTTCTAAGTTATATTATACATTGTCTTTGATTAAAAATGTGACACCTAATGATTAAAAAAATCAATTTTTAAAGATGTAATCGATCTTTCTAATTTCTCATAAATATAATTTATTAAATTACATTTATTGTTCTTGAAAAAGAGATTATGAGAATGTTATTATAATATGCAACATTAATTTTAGTAATAATATAGATTACATGTAAAATTTAAGGTTAATTGTAATTATAGTCCTAACTTTGGAGTTATTTGTAAATATGGTCTGAATTATTTAAAAAATAAAAAGTAGTCTAAATTTTCATGAGAGTTGTAAAAATAGTCTGAATTTTAAAAATTACAAAAAATTAGCCTGAATTTTCATGAAAGTTGTAAAAACTATACGAATTTTTAAATTATAAAAAAACTCATTTGTGAACAGCGAGGATAGGGAATTTTGGAGCAAGTTTACATGATCACTATTCATTACACCAAAAGTTGAAGTGTTCATGTGGAGAGCCCTTTCAAATTGATCTCGATCAAGGTGAACTTGCAGCTACAAAGACGCTTCTGCTGGGGAAAGAACGACGGTAAAAATGGAGGTAACTTGATTGCATGGGATACCATACAAAAGCCGTTGAATCAAGGAGGACTTGGAGTTGGAGATATTTTTGTTCGAAACGCATCCCTACTCTTCAAATGGTGGTGGAGATTCGCAGACGACCAAAAGTCACTTTGGAAAGAAATTGTCAGTTCCAATCACAAATTTAAACAGGTCAAAGTTTTCCACGAGAAGAAGAAAGGGATTAAAGCAAGTATATGGGGCCAGATTATGAACTTTGAGAGCTTTAGTGATGAAATCAAAGAAATTTCTAGAAGAGGCATTCATACGAAAGTGGGTAATGGGGCTTGTACAAAGTTCTG
>JAYDZE010374365.1:0-17315 GCA_034509125.1 Monilaria moniliformis
GCTGATCGCCCGGCTGCGGTCCGGCGTTTTGCTCCCCAACCCAGCCCCAACCCGGCGGCCCCCGTTTCCGGCTGAAATGGGGCAGCGTTAACGCTGCCCTAATAACTTTTATTATTTTGTTCGACTTCAATAATTTTATTTGATTCATATACCATTGAAATGAGGATTGGAAATTGATTATCTATATATCATAATCTTATATGTGTGCGTATAACTCAATTCTATTTTTGTCCTTTTCATCTTTTTCGCATAACGTAACCACGCTATGACTTGCTTTAGTAATATGTCATCCCAAACGCACAAAAAATACAAAGAACTTGATCTAACTTAAAAAAAGGCATAAAATAAAAAAATTTGATCTAACTCTAAAAAGAGCACAAAATGGGGACTTGATCTATTAGTACATATATGTTACTTGATTTTATTTTTCTAATATTGGCTACATAAATGATTAACTATTTGAGTTTTGTAGAAATAAAAAGAACCATTTGTATAATTTATCGACTCCGAAATAAAGATTCGAAAGATTATGTTATTTTTATTCAATATGATCCAGCGTTTACCGTGGGTATGATAACTGATAGACTAGAGGTGCATCCTTCCTGATCCTCTCGTGCAAAAATACCTATAAAAGAAGAATAATTAGATATGAAATAGAAAGTTTTAAACTTCTTAATCCCGTACGCTCGTTCCCTGCGTATTGCAATGGAAAATAATGAGTTTTTCTATGAAACCCTAAGCCCCCTTGGCGCCGGCGAAACGCCGACCCCTCCGCCTCCGGCGTCTTCCTCGCCCGAAATTGAGCCTTACATTGTCTTGCGCAACCATATTTCCCTCTCCACTATCCGATGTCCCTCACCGGAATCCGCTGCTCCTGACTACTTCTCCCTCGACGTGAACGAGGCAGTAGCTAAAGCGACATCGATTTCAGCCACTCCTCTGCCGTCGCGCGATGCCGGGGACACCTCCGCTCCGGCTCCGGATAGAACACTGGAAGGCAACTGGTTTCGCGCCAATTCTCGCTTCAAAAGCCCTATGCTTCGTCTGCATAAAGGTTTGAGTAGTTTTTCTTCTTTGTGTTCTCGTCAAATATGATAGGACATTTGCAGCGTATACAAGTTGTTTTAGCTAGGATCTTTGTTTAACTATTGCTTAGAGTTCGTGAGATACTGGTAAGTGTGGAACCAGCTCTTTCGAGCTTTCTCATGCTTTGTATTGCTAATTTTTGCTACTAAGATAGACCTTGTTAAGTTGATTATCTCGGATATGCAGAGAAGTATCTGAGTTTTGTGATTTTTTCTTGCGTGTGTGCAGAGATACTTGATTTTTGTGATTTTTTGTCGCCAACTGCTGAGGAGCAAGAATCTAGAAATGCTGCTATAAAATCTGTGTTTGATGTGATCAACTACATCTGGCCTAATGCTGTGGTACAGTGATTGGAATGTATTTGCTTGCTGCAAATGGAATTTTTTGGGTGAGTGGTGTATATCTTCAGTATCATGACTACTTTCCATAAATTTGACATACAGGCCGAAGTTTTTGGATCATTCGAGACGGGGCTTTACCTTCCATCCAGTGATATTGATGTAAGATTGTCAGTTGTTTGTCATGTTAGTGGGTATTGTGTATATATTGTTTTATGATTACTTGTAGATAGGTTTGTCAACTTGGTAGTAGAAGTTGCATCTTTCCTGAAATGTGATGACTGAGTTCAATTGTGACTTTTTTTCTCATAGCCTTATTTCATCTTGCAAGCCATGTAGAAACACTACCAAGCAATATGAATTGATAAACCAGAAAATGCACCAATCATGATATAAATAAATATATGTACTTGGGTATAGTGATCGTTTGATGAGCATACATTCCTCAAAAATATTTTTGATTGTGTTGTTGTCATATTGCTAGAGTAATTCAGACTTCACCTGAGCCCACAAAAGGTTGGGAAAAAATCTGACTATGTGTCCACTGAAACTATTGTTGTCCCAAGGTTATCCATTAGTTTGTAGTTAAGAGAAGAACATTGCTCTCTGGGTCTGTACATTTTTTTTGTATAAAAATTGTTACAAACATGGTTGTTAGGCATATGCAACCAGTAACATAAACAGTCTTACCTAACAGTTGATCACTTCGCAGGTGGTGATATTAGGTTCAAATGTAAGAACTCCTCAGATAGGCCTTCAGGCTCTCTCCAGGGCACTGTCTCAAAGAGGAATTGCTAAAAAGATGCAGGTATCTTTGGTGCTTTAAACTCACTGTTGCCAAGTTTGTGGTTTATCATTCTTAACTGTCTTCTTTATTTCACAATATTAGGTTATTGCAAGAGCAAGGGTACCGATTATCAAATTTGTGGAGAAAAAAAGTGGTTTTGCTTTTGATATAAGGTTAGTCTCCTTAGTTTTTTCCACAAAATTTGATTTGGCAGATACCTGTCAAGTAATTTAGTAACAAGTAATTCCATTACCTATACACGATATTTGTTATCATGATACATCACATTTCCATTTTGCCGTTTTAGGATAATAGTGAACTTGTAGAAACTTCCTAAATGTTGTTTGCTTGTAGGTTTATATATATAGTGTTACACACC
Source organism: Monilaria moniliformis (assembly GCA_034509125.1). Taxonomy (NCBI): domain Eukaryota; kingdom Viridiplantae; phylum Streptophyta; class Magnoliopsida; order Caryophyllales; family Aizoaceae; genus Monilaria; species Monilaria moniliformis. Next base: position 2,591 of record JAYDZE010374365.1, read on the forward strand.
ACACCATCTAGTGATTGGATTAATTCTCTTGAAGAGAGGTAATACCCAGATCCATAAATTTTTATTGAGAAATTACATTAAAATATGATCCTTGGTGGATATGGATATGAGTGCAATAAACAGAAAGAAATGAGGAGATCCGTACTATTGTTTCAAGTGGAATCAACCATGATCAAGCTGCATTTCTAGCACATATTTTGATCACCTCTCTCTCCACCCCCAACTCACATATCTTAGAATCTGGATCACTTTTCCATTTAGGAAGAGTGAGCATCTCTCTCCTCTTAATCTCCCAACTCTTGTGTGATAAAAGCATGATATCTTTTTCATTTAAGGGTGAGACTTTTGTCCTAAAATAGAAGTCTGGATCTAGAAAACCGACTGGGGAATTACTATCGATAAAACATTGTAGCGCTGTACTTGCTATTGATCATAAAAGTTGTTATGTCATCTTGCAAGCCTTGTAGAGGATTTTCCAAGCTATACAGATTCATTAACCAAACAAAATGCACAATTGTTATGTAAATAAACCCGTGTACTCATCTGTAGTGCTCATTTAGCGAGTATGCACCAGTGCTTCAAAAGTATTTGCCACTATTGAATATGAGTCTGCCAAAAGCAATGTCGTAATTCCGCTCCTTCCATGGTGTCTAAGTCCATGTCCACCTTACAAGCTTCAAATGTGCAATAGAGCCTCAAGTATTACCCGACTCTTGAAAGCCAGGCTTTTTGACTGCCCCATTGAAGGTAGGGTTAGGTCAAGGTTGCTTGTGGTTACATGCGTGCAACTGAGGCAGCTGCATAGGAACTGTTGGCCGAGGAGATGCGATATGCTGACATCATCACCTGTACCTCCTCCTTTGCAACTTCTTTCCCGCATATCATTGTTGCCAACATTACTGCCAAGCTGTCAAGGTCCCCAAACTATTGATGTGGTCGTTTTTTCTTTTTCGGTCGCTAGGGATCGATTTCTGCCTAAATTGCCTCTTTCCCTTTCTCTAGCTTTCGAATCTCTTCTCCATCTCCACTTGAACGGTGTGACATTTTATCAGATATGGCAGGTCGTACCAAGTTTGTTAGAGCACAGTGGAACCAAAACCGAATTAAACCAACAAATAGTGATTTGTTAACTGAAAGAAATGACTAGAATGAATTAACAAAGAACAGGAGTAGAATTCCCTGCCAATGAAATGAAGGCCGAGTTCACATGAAACATGTCCTACCCAAGCATAGACTGCCAGATGCCGACTCAACTGATATGAAATCCTAGATAAGCCCTCCCACTCGCATGCGAGGATTACATATTTGACCTGAGTGCACGTTCTTTCTCTTGCAGTTTTATATTATCTAACCCAATTTTTCTGGCTATTTTGTTGATGTATGCTCCTGTCTGCCTTAGAGAGATCATATGATATTATCTTGCATAATGCAGGCAGGCTGAACTTCATTTTTCATCCCTTTGCATCTAATTAACATGTATACCTGTAAATGAACTTTCAGTTTTATATGTTTTTTATATGTGCCTTTTGAAATTAATATATCTATCCATTAACAGTTTTGATGTTCATAATGGACCAAAAGCTGCAGAGTTTATAAAGGTTTACTTTTTTCCCTGCATGTTGGATTTGTTTTAATTTGGTTGGTTTTAATTTCTAGTGACTTTATTTTATTCTAATTCATTTATTTATCTTTCATTTGCAGGATGCTGTGTCTAAATGGCCCCCTCTAAAACCACTGTGTCTGATTTTAAAAGTCTTCCTTCAGCAAAGAGAGTTAAATGAGGTAAAATGTGTTTTGTTGTTTTCTGTCAGATTTATTCCTTGCAATCGCATTTCTATTTAGCTTAACTTGCCACTATCCTCCAGGTGTACACAGGTGGAATTGGATCCTATGCACTTCTTTCTATGCTTATAGCGATGTTACGGGTTAGTATACTGGTTTGACTATAGGGAAAGTCTGTTAATATAGTTATGAAATATGCTTATTAGTTGGTAACCGTGATATCCATGTCTTTTATGAGAAATCACTTCTTTTTTCCATTCGTTTTAATAATAACTAGACTGCAATATGTTTCAAAATTTCTTGGTTTTTCTGTTGGTGTAACTAGCAACTATGTTCTACATGTACTGCGGCACTGCATTGTACTGTTAAAGGGGATATAGGTTTTTTTTTTTTCCATTCATATTATCTCACTTCAGTAGAGTATGTATGGGTAAAATGTAATTCCGACTGAAACTAAATTTATTCCCCAATTAATTCTATATTTGGGTCAATCAAGTTGGGTAGTGTAACTAATGAGTTCCTTCTCCTCTGTTTAGAAGCATAGTAAACTTGAGTTTGTGGGTTAAATCTGGCATGAGGTTGTTGTTAGCTGCATGTTAAGGGTATATGTTCCTTTTATTATTTTTATTATCTCACTACAGTGGACCATGAAAGGCAAATGGCAATTTCAAAGTCTGAAACTAAAGTTTAGCCACAATAAATTCTTGATTTTGGTCAATCAAGTCTGGTAGTGTAACTCATAGTTCCTCTCTCTGTATAGAAGTACAGCAAATTTGACTTTGTGGGTTAAATGTGGCATAAGATCGTTGCTAGCTGCATGTAAGGATATGCAGCAAAAGCCCCCACATTTCTTATAGTGAGGCAAGCAAGTATTTATTGAAGATGCTATATTTTGCTGATTGAGTATCTTATTTTAATTATGTAACTGTTGCAATTTGAGCATTATTTGGGTAAAATTTGTTTAAGATGGATGCTAATTAGAGAGCCTTTAACATCACAAGAATTACAGAGCTCAACTGAAAATTGTACTTTTAGACTTTTTTTTGTGTGTGGTTAATGAGCATGTTTAATAACCTTCCTGAATAAATTATTGATAAGCTACAAGATTCCTTCATGCTATTATACCAAAACATTTTCAATGCTATAACACGTCTTCTTAATACAAGCATATGGGGTTTTTTCTCCGTTTTTTAGCTTCCTCTATCCCAATTTGATTGGTGATCTTGTTCTGTTCTTTTTGCATCTGTTTGGCTTTGAAAATGTACCGCTATGAGATTTAAAGCCACCCAATTGCAAAAAGTGGTGTAAATATTTTCTATAATTATGTAAGTATTGTGTTAGAAACTAGGCTGTAGGTGAATAAGGACTTTATTATATACATCGTCTTTACTAGGCTTTTCTCTGTTTTCTAAACATCTCTGTTTTAAAATTTTCCTGATCTGTTCTTTTGCAGACTCAGCGAGATAACCAAACTTCTCCAGAATGTAACCTAGGAGTCTTACTGGTATGTTGTTACTTTTCCTTACCATATTCCATAATTAGTTTAAATATTTCTGAGGCATGTGTAACGTAATTTAGTCATACTGTTTGCTTTAGATTTTTAAGAAAACTATGTCTTATCTGATTTCTAATTTGAGATTTTTGCGTAGCCTATTATTGGAAACTTAACCTTTGCAAATATTAAAAAGAAAGTTCCCTAATTTTAAAATTGCAATTAGAAATTTAACACAATTTTCTCGTGGATGTTAGGTGAACTTTTTTGACATGTACGGGTGTAAGTTAAACACAGTTGATGTTGGCGTATCTTGCAATGGTGAAGGCACTTTCTTCCAAAAATATATTAAAGGGTAACTAGTTGTCAATTAAAATTGAGCTAGTTGGCTGTAAATCCATACACTATAGTCAAGTTCCGGTTTTCACATACACTATAAAGTTGGGACATAATACACAAACTTTGATTATTTACAAAATTTCCCCAAATTCAATTCCGCCCAAATTTAAACCAATCGCACTGAGTTACATGACTTTAAACATTCAGCTGCTAACGTGGAATTATATATAGCCAAATGGATGCATAAAAGTCAGATACACGATGCTTAGAAGTCAGATGTGGATCCGCATATGATTTTTGAGCATCAACTGCATCTGAATTTTGAGTTGAGCATATAGTCTGACTTTTGTGCATCTACATCTATCTTTTGATAATCATATATCTGACTTTTAAGCATTCATTTGGCTATATATAATTCCATGTTGGGAGTTGAATATTTGAAGTCACGTGACATATTAAAATTTCGGTGCCAGATCAGTTTCAATTTGGGCGGAATTTGAATTCGGGGAAATTATGGAAATGATTAAAATTTGTGTATTTTGTCACAAATTTCATAGTGTATGATAAAAATCGGAATTTGCCCATAGTGTATGAATTTGCAGCCAATTAGCCCATTAAATTTTTCTGTTGGCTTTTGTAACTTTATTTTGAATTTCTGTTATTTAGCATGAAATCTGTTTGTAATTTTCAGATTTTCAGTTGAAGGCAGGCCATCTCTAATTGCCATCGAAGATCCTCAGGTCACCCTTTGAAATCTGATTATTCTTGCATACCCCGAAACAACTATCAGGCAACTGTCATTTTTATGACACAACATAATACTTGCCTCTTCTGTCTCTTACAAAATGAAAGGGGATGATTTCCCCCATTGCATGGATTGTAATTTGTAAGTCATTCATTTACATGTGAAAACAGGCTCCAGATAATGATATTGGGAAAAGCTCGTTCAACTATTATCAGGCAAGTCTCTTTATTACCTTTTATAAAATCTTGTTTCCCTTTTTTGTCAAATGCACTAGACACTCGAATAAAGTGAGGATTAGAGATGTTCCTGTTATTCATATTGATTTCAACTTAATCGTGGAAAACACTATGGATTTAGTGTTTCCTAACACGCTATTTTCTTATACAAGCCAACAATTTGCTCATGCAAATTGGAGCATATTGCTATTTTGGGTGATTTACTCCACTAATAATAAAAGACTAGTTGATCATTAACTGTTTTTGTAGTATCAACTTCCTGGTTTGTTTTTAGACATTAGTTTACCTATTTGTATTTTTAGTTGATTGCTGCAAAAAAAGAAGTGAACTTACCCTAATTTGCATTCGCAGCATGACTTGAAAATGTTGCAACTAGAGAACACCATGTTTTGATTTTGGCAAATTACATCCCCATTTTGTCGATGTGATTATTTATGGACTGTTACACCCACCTATGCGTGGTTTCATGTTGAATATGTTCGCATCACTAAACTGTTGCCACTTGTGTGTTGCAGGCTAGATCTGCTTTTGCAATGGCTTTTACTACATTGACTAATACAAAGGCCATACTGCATCTTGGTCCGAACAGGAGTATTCTAAGTGCTATAATTAGGCCAGATGCGGTATTACTGGAACGAAAGGGAGGGTCTAACAGGAAGCTGACATTCAATAACTTATTCCCCAGTAATGGAGAGCCTTTGCAGCGGCTGCACGGTGATCAGCAGGAAATTTATTGTAACTGGGCCTTAAACGATGAACAGGAAGGGTCACTTTCACGTGGAGGTGGAACACCTGGTGATAGTAATGTGAAATCATCGGGAAAGAAAAGAACTGCTTCTAAGGAGAGAAGATCTTCTAAAAAGGCAAAAAGTCATGCCACCCCGACGGTAGACAGACACGAAAATGGCTTAGTGAAGGAGCAGAGTGCAAAGAGGCTGAGGCCGGGGCGGAGACATCATCAGAATGGTGCCAGTAATGGCGGTAGAGACATCCGTGATCACTAATTTGAGACTCAATTGAAGATAATTTTGCCGAAACCCTAATTTCAATAGAAAATCATTCATGGTCTAGTTGTATCATTCAATCAGTATAAATTAATTTCACATATTTACAAGATTGATAGGACTTCAATGTTCCGCTTGAAATGTATTACATATTGTTGTGATCGTCAAGGCACTTGTAAGTTTCTTGTTCCTTCCTATCTCTAACCAGAGTAGGTTTGTTTTGGTTGTTTGACACCTTGTTGCTTCATGTAATGTGTATTGGGATTTAATCAATGTATGTTTTAAGGCATAGTTGGCCTTGTCTTTCAGAAGAGTCTGTGTGTGGTATGGATGGGTATAGAGCAGAATCATCTATCAATCATCATAAGATGCTTCTGTTCTATTTTTAAATTTTAATTATTTTATTTTCATGTTTTAACCAAAAGGAAGAAATGGTTTCTGCTTATTGATCTACGACCAATACCAGAATCACATGATCGAAATTCAATTAACAAACGGAAAGTAAAAAAGTAAAAAGGTAAAACTGATTTGCATAACTACTATACCAGCGGTAATGTGGATCTAACTTGTACTTCTTTACGGTTCATGACTGAGCAGCTCGTGCGCCTCATCCAAATCGGGGCAAGAATTCTGTGACATTTGCTCGCAGATGCCGATTCGCGATCCCTCATCGTCTTCGACAGGCTCTGGCTCCACCAAGTCGTGGATTTTCAACGGCGTGGCGGTGGGGGCCGCCGCTGCTTTGGCGCTTGGCGCCCATTACATGTATTATCGGCGACCCGGCAAGTTCCGGAGCCGGGTCGTCGGAATTATTCCCGCCCGCTATGCTTCTTCCCGCTTCCAGGGCAAGCCTCTCGTTAACATCCTCGGCAAGCCTATGATCCAGGTTTTCGTTCCCAATGAGATCTACAATATAAGTGAAAATTCGTTATCGTTTTTTTTCCCTGGATTTAATTGTAAAAAAAGAAAAACAAAATTAAGCTGCTTTAACGCTTTGACAATTTGGATGGTTGATCGTAGAGAACATGGGAAAGAGCTAAAATGGCGACCTCATTGGACCATATTGGTATGCGAAACCTCATTACTTATATGTGTGTAGAAACCTACCTAATTGTGTGGTATCAGTTTAGTTGTTGATTTGGGATTTGCTTGTGTAGTTGTGGCGACTGATGATGAGAAAATTGCTGATTGCTGTAGAGGTTTTGGGGCCGATGTGGTGATGACATCGGAATCGTGCAGAAATGGTATGAGATGTTGCATTTGCGCTCCACATTGCACAAAGGTTCTTCCATTGAAGGATTTTCACTAAATAGTTCTTTTATCTGAACTTGATAGGGACGGAGCGTTGTAATGAAGCGCTTACCAGACTGGATAAGCGATATGATGTTGTTGTCAATATCCAGGGTGATGAGCCGCTCATAGAACCTGAAATAATAGACGGGATTGTCAAAGCGCTGCAGGTAAAGGAGCTTTACTCTTGAATTTTTCATTGATTTTGATGGAAATGCAGGCTTAATAGGCATTAGACATGGTTTCTGGGATGTATAAATCAATCTCGAATGTTAATTTGATAGAGGCAAGGGCACTAAGAAGTTAACACAACTGATAAAGAATTTCACAAATTTTGAATTACAATAAAATGGGAAAAAATAAAGAACAAGAAGGTTAGTTCATGAAGTTCTTCCTGCCTAGTAAGCTACTGTTAACTGTAAAAATAATGATCCTTACTCTAGCTAATGACTTCTCCAATATTTTTATACTACTATATCCAATACAAGACTGGCCGAAAAGGGCAATTGAATAACTTAAACAACTACTTAATTGAATAAAATAACATATAATACAACAACTCCACTAACTTCATTCTGTCCTGCCAATTCCTATCAAAACTTCTCAGCTTTATCGCTGATATATGATTATTAGTTGCAGCTGCTTTGTACTGGCTTTAATTCTTTGTGTGATCTAGTGACTTTCATAGATTGATCATGAGACTGTCACCGGATTAAGTTCATGTTTCTACCACTGTTTATGCTTCATATTTTATGTTACTATGTTAAGGATAGAGTAGGAAAAAGACATAATGAGGAAGAACAAAAAGCATAGCAGCCCATTCAGGAAAGTTTAACTAGTTGTATATAATTGATTTCAGATAGTAGTTCACTAAATTTTATCAAGTAAAATGATAGGCCCCAAGAAGCTAAAACAGACCTTTAACATTGACATCTAACTGGTTGTAGCCATTGCTTATAGGAAACTGACATTATTCATGATAATTACAACACCTTGAGTGCGTATAGGAACATGCATAAACCTCCTATAGGATGTTCAGCGCAAATCTAGATTTGATGCTTGGTTTGGATCGTAGTACATATTCTAATTAATAATTTTTTTACCCTGTACTTTTAATTGTAAGATTCCAGGCACGCATTCAGTGATGATTTCTAAAGTTAGGAAAGAGGTTCAAATGCACCTTTTCCTTTTGCTAGACTGTAGTGTATCAATTATTCTGAACTGACACTCATATTTAAAACGCGGCTAATGCAGGCTGCTCCAGACGCAGTCTTCAGCACCGCAGTTACTTCTCTGAAACCTGAAGATGCACATGATCCAAATCGTGTCAAGTGTGTGGTGGATAACAATGGCTATGCAATTTATTTCTCTCGAGGATTAATACCATTTAATAAGTTAGTTATTCTCAGACATAGAATTTAGTTCTGTTCTCCAGAGATATCCTGCTTTCAGTATTGAAAAATATGGAAATTTATGTCATCATTACTATTGCAGGTCCGGGAATGTCAACCCTCAATTTCCATATTTACTTCATTTGGGGATTCAGGTATTGAATCAACTAACTAGATGGCTCAGAATGTCAATGCTCCAAGCAATCATCAAGCTCTAATGCTATGTTTCTGATATCTTGACAGAGCTATGATACAAAGTTTCTCAACATATACCCAGAGCTGCCTCCAACTCCACTTCAGCTGGAGGAAGATCTTGAGCAACTGAAAGTTCTTGAAAATGGATACAAGATGAAGGTTTCCTCCTGCTTATGTTCCTTTTCCTTATTCCTTTTCTTTCTACAAATTCTCATTGTTTATTTTCATTTGCATCTGTGGAGATCCTAAAACTTTGCTAAGATGCCATATAAGTTTTGAAGAGGATATGTTTTGACGTTTTATCCAACATTTTGAACTAGACTTCCAACTGCTACCCCAAACAACCAGCAACTCATGTAAAGGCAGTTTATAACAACACTCAGTATACTACATTTTTCACGAATATTTAGGGGGCGTTTACCTTGAGTGATAGGATAGATTGATAAAACATAGGTTTGAGTTTTTGAAGGATAAAATGGTCAAATAAGCTCAAAATTAATCAACCCATCAAAGTAAACAGTGGATTAGCTTGGATTTTTTTTATTTATAAATTCATCATGTCACTCAAAGTAAATGTACCCTTACTGTGTAAAATTTGAGTACAGAAAATATTGTGTGGTGATAAAAGTCTTTGTTTGAGATTCTGATCCAAATAGTTCCTATGCAGGTGATAAAAGTCGACCATGAGGCCCACGGTGTTGACGTCCCAGAAGATGTAGATAAAATAGAGAGCTACATGCGCGAAAGGAACCTGCTTTAGCTGTATAATTTCTCACAGGATACAACTGATTTTGGATGTGCATGGTGTGCAGAATGGTTTCAGGCCTCTTCTCGTCGGCCTGTCCATTTATTGTTTTTGGATAAATGGTTTTCTTTCTTTTCTTCTTTTTCTTGCAGAGCTATTCATCTGGGATAAGTACTTATACTAGAGTAATATTTTCTTGAACCAGTGTAAATGCAGTATGGCTGGTACGGTTTTCAGTTCTAACTTTTAGCTTCCAATCTTTTCTATGTAATTTATGAAGTTGTACTGAGTTTTGTATGAGTATATTTTAGTTATTTTCTGGAAATACGGTGGATACATTATCTGACGTTTTACAGTTATAGATTTGAAAAATAGGAATATGTATATGTTTTGTTTGCGTGTAGACTACCTGCGATGGCAGCTTCTGATAGGTTTACTTTTTATCCCTTTTCTTTTAATATTTTATGATGGGATCTAATGAATTTGAGGTTTCACTGGTTACTTTGAACAGAAGAGTATTTAATCAGTGGTTCAACTTTTAGCATAGTAGACAGTTAGAAACATGAGTTTTAAGTATTCAAGTTCTGGGAGATGATTTTTTGCTCACAGTTATCTGTGCAGCGTGGGCAAACCGGCTAAATATTCAATAAAACGACTCACCAAATGCTAATAGAGACGCTCTTGTGAGATTTCATCATTTGCAACATCAGAACTATCTTGTAAATTGTGACCTATTCTTAGTAGGCCATGAGTGGGACTGGAGTGGCTGCTGCACACGCTGCACACGCTGAGAAATGGCCACAAATAATAATTAGTTTGCGTGTGAATATATATATATGTATCGACTGCATAGATTAAATACATTGAGTCAGCTATGAAAAGTCTACATTTCTTCTATGTTATTTTATTCCAAGATAGATATCAATCAAATGTGTGGACTATAATATTTGAATTAAATATTACCCGTGTTACATTTTATGTCACAAAAAGAGGACACGTTATCCTAATTATTTTCTTGCTACTAACCGGGCACCGTCTCTCTTCCTATTAAATAGAAATAGGAAACGGAATCGGAAAACGAACTCCGCCGAAGATGCCGGCGAGATTTCTGGCCACCGCAAAAACGTGGCATTGTGCCTCTCCAACCCGCTCGACGAGGGCTTGGGCCACTCCTTTTGCTACATCCCGCCCAACCCTCTACACAAAATCCAATCTTTGGACAACCCCTCAACCGCCACCGCCACCTAGCAAACGCCGACGACGTGTTGCACCATCTCCCGGCACCTCCATCTCCGCCATGCACCCATCTCTCCACCACCTACACCACCGCCTCCGACTCAATCGACAAAGCTTCCGCCTTTGAAAGCTCCAGCATCGGCCAATCCCCTGAAACTCAATCACAACCGTCAAATCTAGCCAAATTGAGCGTGGATTTTTGTCTGGTCCCGTCAAGAGGAGCTTCATTTCCGCCTCTTAGAGAATAAGTAAAATCAGCAGCTGCAGAGGTCCAAACCCAAATCCAAGAAATGAGATTTAATCAAGAAATGAGAGTGTTTGTTCTTTAATGAAATCTAAGTGTTTTGCCCAGTCAGCAATAAAAAATGAATAAATAGAAATACACGTATATTTTATGTGACGGAAAATATAACGCGGGTCATATTCGATTCAAATTGAATAGTTTTGATATTTGATCGATATTATCAATAGTTTAGAACATATTTGTGAATCGACGCATAATTTAGGTCTTTGTTTGAAATTTACCCGTTATTCAAAATTGAACTCTTCTTTCACAATTTCAGTGAACCTTTACACATTGAAATCCCATCCTATGTTGATGCTCATGCACTTCCCTTTTGCGCGTGTTTCACTTTTTGATTTTTTTTTTTATTTCTCATTCAATATCAATTTTTGTGATGATGAAGTATGTGTTTCCACAGTCATTTGAATATGTGAATCGAAATGCACAAATAGTGACAACTAAAAAAGCTTTTTTTCTCTTTGTTTTGTTTTTGTCTCTATAATGTAAAAGAAGGGACAAAAACTCGTAATAAATTGAGGGTGTGTTTGGTAAAATGGATTTGAAATTGCAATTATATAGAATTGAATTTGAAATCATGATATTTTAATTCAATTCAAAATCCTTTGTTTGATGAAGTAAAATTTAAACAAGATTTGGAATTGAATATTTTTTATTTATTTATATACATTATATAATTTTATATCATTTTTTCTATATATTTTCAGTTGTGTGCGTGTGTGTTGTGTTTTGTTGTGTGTGTGTGCATAGCATGTAATATATGTATTGTGTGCTTTGTGTGTGCATACTATAGAATATGTGTATTGTGTGTGTAGTGTGTAGCGTGTGTGCTGTGTGAGTGTTTGAGAGATACTCAATTTTATATTTATTTAGATTTTCAAATATTTATTTTAGCTGTAAAATTCAAATTGTAGAATTGAGTTGATTTGGAATTAGAATTACAAATCAAAATATTTTTATAGCACAAAACAATGGATTTGAAATTGTCAAACTGATTGAACTGGAAAATCTAGATTCTAGATTGGAAACGAGGATAATATCTAATAGAAGTGTAAAAGAGAAAAAACTATAGGCCTTATTACAGCGATATGTCATTGTATACAATTTTCTTTTACTTGTCCGGAGAAAACCAACAGCCTTTGGGAATTGGAAACTTGAGATTCATACTCTTATCTTTCATCTTACTTGCTTCCATCTGCATAGAGAGGATGAATATTAGCTGAACTAAACAGTTAAGAGAAATGGGTAATTTTGTCTAGACATACAAACTTTGCTCAAATTCTTATTTCTACATGAACTAAAAATTCTGCTTCCAAAATCCAAACACATAAATTCCAATTGATTTTTTGTTGCCACGATTGTCAATTTCCGACAATTTAATGCATTGTGGCTAGCTGAAGTGGAAAGACGTTAATCACACTCGTTATTTAAGCCATGTAAACATTTCAGACGTAAACATTTATGTGCGACATCACAATTTAAAAAAATCCGTGTATTCAGGCGCAATTACCTTGAAGCGAACGCGATGACAATCAAGATGTTTGTGATGGTTGGGAGATTAGATGAACCTCCGTCTTGAAAAGGAGAAAGGAAAGTAAGTCAATCGAGAAGTAGAGAAAGCCACCCGGCGAGTGAGTCACGAACGATCCGAAACTCTTCCCCGCCACGCAGTGCCACGCCGGCCCATACACCGAGTCAAATTCCTAACAACCAAATTAATTAATAAATAAATTAATTAATTAAATTCAAACAAAAAAGTCAAGAAAAGAGAGGACATATGTACATATCATGTCTGCGTATACCTTCTTGAGGGAGCGAGCTAGGAGGGTGGGATTGGGGCGGCGGTGGTGGGCGGCGGCGTCGAGGAGGGCACGGGCGTGGCGGAGGGCGCGTTCTTGCATGGGGAGGGGCATGTCGGCGGACCTCAGCCGTATGTTGAAGCTGATTGCTAAGGCAGCTAATTTCACTTCTTCTTCAGTCTGCTGCTGCTGGGGGGACCTCGTGTCGTTGTGTTTGCGGATTAGAGGCTTCCGCCGAGGGGGCACTCCGCCGCCGCCGCTGTGCATCGGCGCGGTCATTAGCTGTTTGTTTGTGGGATGGTTTCGCCTCGCGGTCTCCTCCATTTCCACATGCACTGTGTGTTGCAGGAGACAGGTTGAAAGATTTGACTGTGTTGGAAGAAAGAATGTTCAACGGGAAGCCGAGTTTGTGTTGAAAATGTGGAACCTTTTTGTCTTTAAATGAGTGTGCGTGTGTGTGTGTGTGTGTGAGAGTGAGAGAGAGAGAGAGTGGGGCAGGGAAATGGGGTTGTTGGGCCAAGGGTGGCTACAACTTTGAATTTTGACTGGCTATATAAGTCCAACAAAAGCAAGAAAAATGTGGCCGTGTGGTTGGCTGGTGGTAGTAATATACATTATTTCTAAATAATAATAATAATAATAATAATAATAATAATAATAATAATAATAATAATAATAATAATAATAGTTTTATTCCTGGTTTTTGTGGGTTAGGTACTATAGTTTTACTCTTTTTAATTGCCTAGTATATTATAAAAGAGTAGTAATAAATGTACATAAATTGTATATATACAATGAATTTTTTTTAAATATTTTACATTTAAATCAATCTATAAATATTAATTAATTTAAAATAATTTAATATATTATATATTTATCCTTCTGCAATTGTGGCTTTGATCTATTAATTCTTGAAATTCATATTTTGAAGTGGGACTTGGAAAGTTTGGTAAAAACATTAAGTTAGAGTTTGGGCCTTTTATAATATCTGAGTCCAAAGCCGGGCCGGGCCTTGTTTTTTGTCTTTGAGCCCAAGTTTTGTTTTATTATTTAAAGAAAACCCAAGTTTCAAATGTTAATTTAGAGATTAGTATTTTTCAGATGTTTTATTAATCAAGATTAAGTTTATATGAAAGGGTTGCTACTATGTTAATGTTTTATTAATCAAGATTTAGTGCCAACTCCATTCTCCATCGCTAGGAAGAATATCTATGTCAAGTACTCCTAAAATTTAGTAAAGATCGCTGCTGTGGCCTGTGATCTAGCACCATCTCGACAATCGGTGTATCCCTCTATTTTTCCCTCATCTACCTCTCTCTTTTATCCTGAATCCCTCACCCGAAAACGTCGTTTAACTTGGCCGAATGAGAGAGAGAGACAGACAGACAAGAGAGAGAGGATATATTTTTTTTAGATTTTTTTCTCCTTGAGCATCAAAACGACGTTTTTTTATGCTTAAGCGGAAAAAAGTCCATCTATAATTTATCTAAGAATGTGATAAGATGATTCATCAATATGTCGTTGGATTATGTTATACTGGATATAAATCGATTTCTTTTTTCAAAGTTAGGAGTTTTAAAAATAAAACAAGAACTATGGATTGAGACATTTTATGAAAAACGCAAAAAATTATGGCACAGAGGATTCCGCTACGTATATATATATATGCCTTGACCCAAAAAGACGCAAAACAAGAAGCGACCAAATCCACCTACACACTTTGCGTAGCAATGCAAAACATGAGTGTGCTTTATGTGTTATGTGCCTATGAGCACAAATTAGTTTGTGCGACCTCATCATATATATTTGATTTTATATGATTTTACTAACAAATTGAATTCCGGTTCAATACAATGCCAACATGCATGGCTCCCTGAAAATTCAAGATAGCCAAATCGGCTTACGTTACTTACCAAAACGTCGCCGTTTTCTACTGAAATTGCACTTGATTAACTGAAATCGATTTGAACGCGAGGAAAAAGTCGACCAGAATCCCGCGTTGTTATCAAAATCAAGTTACATTAAAAGTTTAGCAATTTTCTGAATTTCACTGCATTAACTGATAATTTACACCTAGTACAAATGATGACTATTTGTTGGAAAGAAGATCAGAATCAATGGAAAAACAGGAAACTTACCAAATATTCTCAATAGGATTTCTTGTACTAGA
>JAYDZE010374476.1:0-17315 GCA_034509125.1 Monilaria moniliformis
CCCAACCCAGCCCCGTCACGGCCGCCGCATAATTCTCCTCAAATGCGGCGGCGTTAGTGATGCTCTAACAGAGAAAGTTGGTAGTTTAAATCCATAATTCTTCGTAAATCTCATAGCATAATTAACGTTAATAGTTTTTATTGTCCCAAACTTTTATCGTTTATTAAAAAATGTCAATAATTTTCGTTTTTAATTAAAAAATCTTCAACTTTCACTATAAAAAGCCGGCGTTTAACGAGTACCGAAATGCTAGGTAAAACAAAATTACAGTGCTCGGTATACGTCTCGTCGGTACTTTACCAAGCGTTTACCGAGCACATAGTCTCAAATTTATCGAGCACTGGCATATGCGTGGTAAATAAACGACAATTTTTAGACGAAAAAATAAAGACAACTTACTGAGCATTTAGATGCATGCTCGGTAAAAAATTGTGATTTTTTAGTACTTCCTCCGTCCAGGACCAATAGTTTTGATAGTGGACGACACAGTTTTAATGCAAAATTGGTAAAGTTGTTGAAGAGAGAGAGAGAGAGAAGGTGGTTGAAGTATTGTTAGTCGAAAAAAATAATTGAAGAGATAAAAAAAAGTGGTAGATCATGTTGGTATAAGTTGTAAATAAATAGAAGTATTGGAGTAATGTATTGTGGAAAGTAACTAAAATTGAAAGGTGTGTAATTTTACTTAGTAAATTTGAGGCCCATTTTTCGGCCAACAATAACGCACTAAAAGATTTTAATTATTTCCATATTTTATTTTATTTATTTATATTCTATAATTAATTACTAAATTTATATGTAATTAATAATTAAATTAATATTTAAAATTTATAATATATTTAGTTTACGAAATAAATTTTTATTGATAATAAGTGGTAGTAGATTTTCCTTGATACAAAATATTATATTGTCCAAATATGAAATCTATTAATACAAAGAGCATATTTATTTCTCAAATCCTTCATCTTCCAACCACATCATTATAACCATCACATGCTAACTATGTTAAGATATAGTTCATCTCTAAAAGTTTATAGATATACTACACGAAAAAGAAAGAAAAAAACATCAATTCAAATTAATACTTCAAAAATATTATAAAAAATATTAATCACAAATCACAACAAGTATACTAAAACTCATTCCTATAAGAA
Source organism: Monilaria moniliformis (assembly GCA_034509125.1). Classification (NCBI taxonomy): domain Eukaryota; kingdom Viridiplantae; phylum Streptophyta; class Magnoliopsida; order Caryophyllales; family Aizoaceae; genus Monilaria; species Monilaria moniliformis. The sequence continues at coordinate 1,152 of JAYDZE010374476.1, forward strand.
ACAATTAAACATGCTTCAAACATGTATTAATATAGATTTTCATAAGGAGACATTAATGTGGGAAAACATCACAATCAAATATCATCATGCTAAAGATTTTGATTAATATGTACAAACTTAACAAGACCCTGAGACGTATTATCTTTTTTTTTTTCCATCAAACACCCTTAAGGGTGAGGGGTTAGGTAGAAAAGTGATCAATCCTAGTATACATCACAAAGCTAAAGCGTGAGCTATGCTCCGCAATCATCGGTATATCTGAAACGGAAGTTGGGGTAACCCAATTGATCCATCTTGGCAAGCGCTTTGGCAAAACGAGGCACCGAGGCGCTGTCATAAAAGGTGATGACAGAGGTCTGGACCCCTCTGCCTGCTAAGAAATCGGCGACTCGATTACCCTCTCTGAAGATATGAGTGAACCGAATCTCCATCTGCCGGGCGAAGGTGCGGATCTTTGCCATGGAGTGTCTGATGGCAGCCGACCCGTGCTTCCCGGAGGTCATCATGGCAATCACAGCTACCGAATCCAACTCCACCCAAACCCGTGTAGCGGTCTGGCTGGCCAAGGCCAAGCCGCGAGTCAAGGCGAGAAACTCAGCCTCGAAACTCGACTTGGCCTTGAGAGGGGTGCAGAACGCGGCAATAATGTTACCGTCTGGGCCTCGAACCACACCCCCACCTCCTGCAGCTGCAATCTCTGTATCCTCCTCTGGGGCGATGAAAGCTCCATCTGTATTGAGTTTTACCCAAGAACCATCGGGCGGACGCCACGATACGGGGGTGGATTGTAGGACCCGCGGACGCGGAAGGGCGGTGGGCATGAAGTCAACCTACGGGGAGCTATCTCGCCAATGGTGGGGACTAGCTTCCCGGCCGCCACCAAGGTGCTGAGCTGTCTGACAACCTGTGAAATCACATGAGAAAAACGAAAGGGAACACTGTCGTGTTTGCAGATGTTCCTTTCTTTCCAGATGAACCATAAAATTAGACAGGGGATAAGAAAACTAATGTGATTGGCGGAGACCTTGTGATAGGCCATCCACCAAAGACCTAATCTATGTGCAATGGCAGTGCTCGTGTGAATCGGTGTGTGCAAAGTAGGGAACCAGGCTGCGAAATACTCCCACACAGCTCTCGCCGACACACTAGACAAAAACAGATGAGAAATAGACTCAACAGACGGGGACACACAACACTCACATCTAGACGCAAGAGACACCTGCCGAGATTGCATCAGACTATCCACATGAATTCTGTTCAGGAGAAGACGCCAGAGAAAGAACGACATGGTAGGGGTAAGGCAGTCGCTCCATAACTGATCAAAGAGCAGATGGCGAGAAGAACGGTGTCTGACCTGATCCTATGCAGAGGAGACCAAGAACTCGCCATTACTGGTAAGAGCCCACCTCATCACATCCCGTCCGCCCACATCAATCGGAGTATCTCTGATAGCCCTAATAACCTGCAAAGGCATGCCAAAATTCCAATGCAAAGCAAGTAATCTATCTATATGCCATGTATGTTCATGCCAGAAATGACAGACAGAGACCACATGCAAATTAGCCTCAGGATGACAGTATGACGTTAGGGGAGAGTCCCCAAGCCAAACATCATCCCAGAAGCTAATCTGGCCTTGTCCCAAAGACCAATGCACATGAGGTGAGACAAAATGACGTATTATCTTGATTTTATTATTTTATCATTACTGATCATGTTTATGACTATTATCATTAGTTGTGAATGGTGCATTTGCGGAGAAAATTAAGGAAATCGCAAATATTTTCATCATTTTCTATATTATGTATATTCTCAAATTTATAGTTTTACTTAAAACTCACAGGAAGAAATTGAAAAACTAAGAAGCCAACTCCCAGAAGATTTTGAAGATCCGGTTGGACCAAATGTTAAGAGACATAGGAATGCTTAAGAGGAGTCTCTCTTTCATAAAACACACTATAAAAACTAATTAAAGTTAAAATAACAAAATACTAATATAATAAATTAAAACCTTTCAGCGAGTTAGTGGAGGTGGGGGCTGGGCGAATTGGCGGCTGGAGGCGTGGGATGCCGTGGCTGGAGTGGAACGACGTAGGACGTTGCTTGGCAGAGAGAGTGGGGGGGACGAATCGACAGAGTCACAGTGGCTTGGCAAATCGACGGCTGGAGGCGCGGGACAGTGGGGCTAGAGCAGGGATGTGTGGGGCGGTCGACTGGAGGCGAGGGACGGCGTGGGAGCGGTGGTTGACGGAAAGAGCGGCAAGGGCATTGAATCGGCGGAGGCGCGAGGGCTAGGCGAATCGGCAGCTAGAAGCGCGGGGCGATGTGGTTGGGACGGGACGACATGGGGCGGTCAGCTGGAGGCGAGGGGCGGCGTGGAGCGGTGGTCGTCGGAGAGAACGACATGGTGGGGGCAGTTAAATTAAAAATAATAAGTTACCGAGCACAGCAATGCTCGGTAGCTTTAATTTAAAATAATTAAAAATACATTACAGAGTACCCAGTGATCGCTAACTTCTACCGTCGTGAGGGAGCATGTCCCGCCCAATTTCTAGACAAAAAAATGCGGAAAGTTTGCCGCGTCTGCATTACCGAGCATTGAGGTGTTCGCTAATTTCGCCCTTCACGTGGGAAGACTTCTCGCCCAATTTTTCGACCAAAAAAGCGGAATTTCTCCCGCGTCCACATTACCGTTCACAATAGTTCTAGCTATATTGTCTTCCGCTCATACTTACCGAGCACGCTGGTGCTCAGTACATGATTTTATGCTCGGAAAGTGCTCGCTACGTATAACAATTAATGAGCATAGCAGTGCTTGGAAAATTACCGAGCACTGCCGTGCTTGATATTGTCTCTCAATTTTCCCCTTCTCCGACTGAATTACTTTTGCTCACTAAGTGCTAGCTAATGGGGAAATGTTCTCGCTAAATGCTCAGTAATTAGCGAGCACCTGTTGTACTCGCTGACCTTTGCTCGCTAAACCCATTTTCTTTGTAGTGTTCCAGCATCTTTCATAAAATGTCCACAACTTTTGTTTTATTTTTAAACATCCCAAACTTTTAGCAGTTTTTATTAAATATCTCGCTATATAGAATTTGGTGATGGAAACCTAATTTATTTCGTTGAAATTTGAGTCCCATATGAAACGATGTTGATTTATGCACACACAGAAAAGAAGCAAAACAACAATTCCACCTACAAAAAAGAATTCCTTTTAATACCAAAAAAGCAGAGTTAGGAACTATAGTTCTTTTCGTCTACGAATTTTATATAGCGGGATATTTATTAGAAAATGCTGAAAGTTGGAGTTTTTTTTAATAGAAAATGAAAGTTTTGGAGATTTTATAAAAAATACTGAAAATTTGAGACTGGAGTGGCCTTATAGCATGAAAACTGGCCTTGCTAAAAGTGGATAAACTGTATAATTTCAGATAGCATATAGCATATAGCATGTTGGGGATACATATTGAAAAATATACTTCCAATCCACTTAAGATATCACTTAAAAAGCAAATAAACGTGGACGAGAAAGACATGCACCACACACATCAGTGGTGGTTGTGCGAATGAACTGGAAAGCAACTCAGACTTTTGCTTTAGCCTTAGCCTTTACCTAATCATCGCCATATATTCACTCTCTTATTTAATTCCTCTCATTCGTCATCATAAATTTTGACTTCTTATAAATATATTTACATCATTAGAAACAACGGCAATTCATGCTTCAATTAGGAGAAAATACTTTAATATGAGCCCACAAATTGACTTAATTGTCTCCAATCCACAATCACAGTATATTATATTACTTCAATTTTTTAAGTACTGATTTGTTGCACCAATAACACAACATCTTGATTTATAAACTTAAGTTTGCACTTATTTTTCAAGTTTAGTTTGCGTCTAATATATGGTTTCATAAAAGAAGATTTATCTAAGAGTGCACTGAAACTACTGAGTGCGGATTTCTATCACAAAAAAATAAAATAAATAAATAAATCTGCTTTGAAGTCACTCTTCTTTTAATAAATATGCCACCATGCATTTATTTATATATAATTAAGGAAATCTTATCAGGGGACTACAACGTTTTATCCCAAAACGAAACTAAATTTCAAACATTTTCAGCACATTACAAGTCTTATAAATTATATGAGCAATCTTTATAAATAGTGTCTCATTAACTAACTATTATTCTTAACTTAAGACGGAAGAAATAAAACCACTTGTATTTCGATATTCTTTTCTTAAAGGCATATCTGTAAATCCCTATAACCTGCATAACTTTAACACATAGCTTAGGAATATTGCAAATTATTTTTTGTCTTTTCCCTTTTCGGTTATTAATCAATAGATAATGGCTTAACGAATTTGAGTTGGTGTGCTAAATAACTTTTCCACGTTAAGTATGGTTAGGATTTCTCAAATGAGTTAACATTAATTATTTGTTAGATTACGTGGAGGCAACAATTGCTTAAATCTTGATTATCTTTTGAGTTAATATTGGGTTTCGCTTCCTGCCTTCTACAATTTAGTGGAAAATAGCAGACGCAGAAAAGTTAATAAAATATTATATAATCGGGATAGGTGCAGAAAAAAATATTCGTAGGGACTCCGCTAAATCTATTTTCTTATAATCAAACATATATGGAAGATGAATCAAATGAGTTACTTTTTTATGGTGAGACTGTAAGTCCCCTTTTATTACTGCACCTGACGTATAAAATTACTGAATTCGTTGTATAATTTACTCAAAAAAATGAAATTCACATGGTCTCTAATCCTAAAAATGGCGATTTTTATTTTTATTTTCGAAGTTCAGTAAATTATACGGCAAATTTAGTAATTTTATACATACGATACAATAATAAAAAGATGACTTACTGACTCACAATAAGAATGACTCATAATAACTAACCTTTTAATATGTACATATTAAAAATAATACACCATGCAAAAAAATGTTAACAACAATAGTGATAAAAAGGCATAAATATTTGATAATTCAAACTAGTCTAACTCATTAACCTAACTTAAAAAATAGAAACATATACATGCAAAAAAAATTCTCTATGTACATTTTTTTATTTTCTATTTATTATTTAGATATTTTTGTCTTCTTCTTTCAAATCCATTTTTCTTTCGTTCTTTTTGCAATTTAAGCCCTTCCTAATCCCCAATCACTAGCAATTTAGTCTTCATCGGTATCAATTTAATAAAAGTTGAAGATAATTTTCAATAATTTGACATATCTAACAGTAAAAAAGGAAAAAAAAATAATAGTTTGAGAGGGAAGCCCCACCATTTTCCACTCGTATACATCGTAATTAACGTTTTAAACTTTCATTTGATTCAGTTGTGTCAACTTTATGTCTATTTATTGAATATAATTAATTTGGTATGATCATTGAGGATATAATAATAATAATAATAATAATAACAACAACAACAACAATGTATCACTACAAAAAAGAAGCTACCGAATATTGATGGCCAGCTTATCCGTCGGTGACACTGGCGACTTTACCGAGGCTGACGCACTAATGGTTGGCAAGTTAGCGGCGAACAGAACAAGTTGTTGGCGTGAAAGTCATCGATGGAATGTCGGCAGATCTTTTGCCGACAGACATCTTCTCCTCGGTGATTTTAATTTTAATTTTTTTTTACTGGCGGCTGCCTCCGTCGGTTATTTTAGTGATGACGTCGTACGTCGGTGAGCCCTTCTGTGGTTTCAAATTAAACCTATTCGATGGGCTCCCTCTTCTCTCATTCCATTTTCAATTTCTAACCCTAATTAAATCCCACCCTATGCCGGGCCCCACCATTTCCACCGTCCCTTTCTTTCGCTGCTCTGTTTCTTCTTCTACTTACTCTTATTCTTCTCTCTCTCTCTCTCTCTCTCTCTCTCTCTCTCTCTCTTTCTTTCTCTCTCTCCCTTCCTCTGTCCTTTATTCCCTCGCTCTGTCTCATTTTTCACTCGACGACACCACTGCCGCAACAACAGGAAGCAATGCCAAAAGCAGTCTCCTCAGCCACCACCACCTTGTGCCTTTGCCGGACCCTGCCTCCTCATCCACTATCACGACCGACTCCACAATCCGAGGTAAGTGGCTATGTCAATTCCATATTTCAAATAAGGTTGTGTAATTTGTTTTTTGCCCCAATTTCAAATTAGGGTTCAATGTTAAGTCGGTCTTTTTTTACTTTTGCCTAACTGGGATTGAGAATTGGGACTCACATAGCTTTTCATACGCCACCCTACGATTGTTGCTGCTATCACAGTTCGCTCCTTGTGTTGACGTTGTTTCTACCTTCCGCCTGTAAGCCGGTTCCGGTTGATGTTGCCTGTAATTGCACGAGGTTAGTATGTTTCCCTTAATTAATTATGATATGCATATTACGGTATACACTGAAAAACATGCTTCGAGTTGCTTGTTTATTTGTAAACTTTATTTCCTAATTTTATGAGAATAATATTATTTTGTCACATTGATTTCTAATTCCATATGATGTTGCTTTTCAACCTATTATAATTGAGCAAACGTGTCTAAGTCTTATTCATTGTAGACTGAATGGTGGTCAGGTCATCACTAAAGGTCTCTCAGTTGGTGCCTTGCAGAAGAAAATTAAATTTCTCAACCTAGACAGACTTAGACAATCTATCGTGAAATGTTGCAGTGTAAGTTAAAATGTTTACTAACCTTGGTAAACAAATGACACCAGTGTGGTATAACACTGATTGGATTCACGTTGAGTTAAGTCTTTCTTGCTAATTACTGAAAGACGATGTCTCGGTGATTATTTGTTCCTTAATCTTTGTATAGAGCATTGAGCATACAATATTGATTATGCACTGCTTTGATTTATCAAAATGTGCTAGTTTTGGTAACCCAATAATCCTGAATTTTCGGAAGTGGTAATTAATATCTAGCGGTGTTCATAAAATGTTTTATTATACAGAAGCCCGACCAGCTTGAAATTTATTCCAAAGTATAATAAATAAAGCTTTTCAACTATACCACTCTTGGTAAAAGATATTAATTAATTAAATCCAAAAACAAGCTTAAATTAAATTAGTGGATATTAGAATCTTAAACACAAGAAATAAATCAATTAAAAGAAAGCACAAATTATATGTAATAAGGATTTGAATGGGTAAGTCAATATTAATTTCAATAGTAGTCTAAATTAATATTTTGTTAAGCTTATATTAAATTGGGGCTCAATTTAATTAGTTAAAGTCTAATAGGGAGGCCCAGTCCAAATTCCTTAGATCTCTAGCCTAGCCCATTTATAATCTATAAATAGGAGAGCAGAAGAAAAAAATACCACACGCCACACACATAGCACACGTTTGCTCTCTCTCTCTCTCTGTGTGTTCTCTGTATTTTTCTCTCTTCTTCTATAGTTCTATTGGTATGATAGCATTTGCCCATACCAATATTCAAACCTAAAATTGGGAATAAGTTATAAGATCTAAGGTAGATATTCAAGATCTATGCATGAAAAAGGCGCGAGCAATCTTCTGATCTTTGGAGATCAATTCACCGGTAAGTATTTCAGATCTTTTATATGCATGTTTTAGGATTTAATTTATAAATTGCATGCTTTTATCTACGTTCTAGCTAGTAGGATTTAATTTAAATACATGTGGTAGAATTCTCTAGATTATCCTAAATAGGTCCTAGGTAAACAGAATTCCTTCATTGGAATCTAATCCTCATGAATTGGTATCAGAGTCGGATCTAGGCACTGATATAGAGGAATTCAATTTATGTTCTATTTTATTCTTGTTTTTCCTTGTTGGTTATTCAAATTAGAATTGCTTGGAATGAATGTGGAGATATGTTGTGTTTTCGTTTATCAAGTAAAATTGTAAACCCATGGGGGTAGACCGTGGTAAATTATGTGTTTCTGTTTTTCGTTTTGCTTTTATTGTAATGAAAGAACAAAGAACATAAAGAACGAAGATGATGGTCGGATCCCGGCCACAACTTTATGTCATGGAGCCCCATCGACGATGGCTCAAAACGGGCGCGGGCAGCCGGCAGCTGTCGATGCTGCACCCAGGGTGCAATGGTGCATCACGTGCGGAGTTGGGTGCTGCTAGGCCTGGCGGCCTGGGCGAGTCAGGCATGGGTGTTGGGGCTAGCGGGGCCCAGGGCATGTTCCTCAGCAGATCTCGCCTAGAGCCCTCGGTGCACCTCGTAGTCGGGAGTGCGAAGCGGAGCGTCCAGCTGGGCGAGAACGAGGACTGCTATCGGCAAACCTCGAGTGCCACTATCAACAGCCCTCGGGCCATCGCCCATCTGCGGGTAGCGCATGAGATGCAGCGAGCGCAAGGCATGTGCGGGCCAGGGCAAGAGGCTGATCGAGATTTCTCGGCAGTGCTATTCCAGCAGCGCACATGCACTTGTGGGCAATGGGAAACGCATGCGCAACGGGCACCAACATCGGGTGCTAAGTGGGCAGGTGTTGGGCGACGGGGCACAACATCCACCAACGTCGGGCACCGGGCGAAGCGCCAGCGCATCTGAATGCACAAGACCTGAGGTGTGCGAGCGATGGGGCAAACACAAATCGCGCGTTGTGTGTGTGTTGGGGACGAGGCTGGCCAAGTTTTTCTAGGCGGCTCCTCGGTAGAAACGCATAGGCATCTATGGGCAACGGGACGTGCGAACACGTATGCACCATGTGTGTTGTGTGTGTGCGCCCTTGCGCAGACGGTTGGGTTGCGCACTCCATGGCTTGACCTGCGGCGATCCTCGGCACTCGCCCCCTAGGCATTAGACGGGCTCTACCATCTTGGCCGAGCAATGCGAGACAAGCGGCGAGTGCGACGGCGGCTAGGTTAGAGTTTTGTTTAAAACAAATTTCTAATCTAATTCTATCTCTAAGAGATTTGGATATTTTTTATCTTATTCAAATCAAATCATATCTTATTAGATTTAGATTTGATAAGATGTGGTTATATCTAGTTAGATGTGATTTAATGAAATCTAATTTATTAGATTTGATTAAATTTTAGCTAGTTTTATTTTAATTATACGGTTTGGATAATTTTATCAAATGTAAAAGGGTAGTAATTTATTTATTTCCAGATTTTTTTTATAAATGTGTTATCATGTGATAAGTGGATTTATATGCCTATTTCTGTTTTATGTGATAATTATGTAAAAATCATTTTTAAAAATGACTAAGTGAAAATTATGACTAAATTTTATTTAAAAATAAATAAATAAGTGTTGTATATGATCTATATAATTTGGTCTATTTATGAAGTATTTTCTAAGAATTTACCAACCGACTTTAGTGAGTGCTAAATTTCTAATGAATTACAAGTTCATATGAGTAGACCTCAAAATTTATAGCTGTATAATTTTATTAGTGGCGTAGACCTCCCATAGGAGGAGTACTGAAGCACAAATAAAATTATGGTATAAGCTTAGACACAATTTGATAGTCATGCCACCTTAGTGGTCTCTTGTCTATCTATCTAATAGTGTGACCATATAATTTTGTTAAGCATTAATTGAGTTTCTGATCACCTTAGTGACTTGCTTAATTTTGTTTATCTGTTTTGAGATGCATGAATTGTTTTGTGGCTATTTTCAATTAATGTGTCAAACATGTAATATGACAATGGTTTATTTATTTCTTCTCAGCCTATTTTATCAAAAATCTTGTTCAATCCTCTCACGTCAATCCTTAAAGAAAACAAACTCGATGGTCAAAATTTTGTAGACTGGAAAAACAATCTGGATATAGTGTTAATAGTCGACGATATTAAGTTTGTTTTGGAAACACATTGTCCTTTTGTACCTGCTGCTTATGCTACGAATGCGGTTAAGGAAGCATATAACAAGTGACACAAAGCTAATTAGATGGTGAACTATGACATGAACAAAAGAAATTATTCTCTGCCTGAGATATTGACTGAATTGCAGTCGGCTGAGGGCCTGATGGCCCAGAATAGGCAAGCTCTGATTACCGCTACCCCATCTTCCTTGGGCTCTAAGCCCAATAAGGGGAAGAAGAAAAGGGAGAATCCACCCGCGGCTCTTAAGAAAGCAAAGGACAAGTAAATGGTGGGTCCGGAAAAGCAAATTGGGAAGTGTTTCAAATGAGGCAAGAAAGGGCATTTGAAGCCGGATTGTCCACTTCTGAATAAGGGCAAAGGCTCAGGTATGTCTCATGCTTATGTATTAGAATCATGCTTAACGGTCGTTTCTATCTATTCGTGGATAGTGGATACAGGAGCCACTGATAATTGTTGCTTTCATCCTTCTTTAATGCATGTGACAAAGCAGCTACATGAGGGAGCAATCTATATCCAGCTAGGGGATGCCACGAAAGTGGAGGCCATTGCAGTGGAAGATGTTTATTTACCATTTTATAGTAGTTGAATTTTAGTATTAAACAATGTTTTGCTTGTACCTTCATTTAGAAGGAAATTAATTTCTATTTCTAAACTAGTTTTTGATGGACATCCGATTTCATTTAATGATGTTTGCATTATTAACAAATGTGGTTCATTTATTTGTTGTGGTACTATGCAAAATAATTTATATACCATAGTAAATACACAACCCACACAAATAATTGAGTCTAATAACACATCAACTTCCTCTAAAAGGAGGAAGTCTCTTTCTTTTACAATGAATGAAACGTACTTATGGCACCTAAGACTTGGACATGCCAGTCCTAGGAGAATTCAAATGTTGGTGGATCAAGATCCACATAAGGATCTAACTACAAAATATTTCTCAACTTGCAAATCCTGCTTGAAAGACAAGATGACCAAGAGACCTTAAAAGGTCAAGGAGTATAGGGCCACTGAAATACTAGCGCCCATTCATTCTGATGTGTGTGGTCCAATGTCAACTAAGCTACATGTGGTTTTCAATAGTTCATTACATTTATTGATGATTACTCGAAAGAGGGATTTGTCTATTTGATGTGCCACAAGTCAAATTTTTTTGAGAAATTCAACGAATTTAGAGCACTTGTATAGACGCTTCATGGAAAGACAATCAAGTGTCTACGGTCTTATAGTAGAAGGTAGTACCTTAACAATGAGTTTTTGAACTACCTATTAGCAACGAGAATACAATCCCAATTGACTGCGCCGGACACACCTCAGCAGAACGGAGTAGCTGAAAAAATGAATCAAACACTCCTTGATATGGTTCGATCATTGATTAGTTATGCTCAATTGCCCATTTCGTTCTGGGTATATGCGCTGGAAGCAACAACCTACACTTTAAACAACTTACCATTAAAATCGGTACCAACAACACCATATTAATTGTGGACTAGACGAAAGTCCAATCTAGGACATCTCTGAGTGGGGTTGTCCAGCACATGTGTTGGAGAAAGATCCAAGTAAATTGGAATCACGTACTGAGATCTGTTTATTTGTGAGATATCCCAAGGGAACGAAGGGATATGAGTTGTATAGTTCTCGTGATAAGAAGGTATTCGTTAGCACGAATGTCAGATTCTTAGAAGAAGACTATGTTAGAACCATAAACCCAGCATGTAGTTGTTCTTGAGGAACTAAGAGGAACTGCAATATCCACTGTTCAAGAAAACAAAATCAATGCACCAAACACATCAACTTCTGTACCTTAGATTGTAGAACCTCGTTATAGTGGGAGGGTTACTAGAGAACCTGATAGATCTATTGGTCTAGGAGAGTCATCTGACTCAGTCCTTGACCTAGAAGAATCTGATCCCTGGAACTACAAATAAGCTACAGAGGATACAAATAGTCGCTCTGAGAAGAAGCGATAGAATCAAAACTACAATCAATGATAGACAAGGATGTTTACGACCTTGATATCTTACCAAAAGATTGTGAAGTCATTGGGAGCAACTGGGTATACAAGCGTAAGCGTGGACTTAACAGGAATGCGAAAGTCTTCAAAGCAGGGCTAGTGGCAAAAGGTTGTACCCAAAGGGAAGGTATCGGTTACAATGAGACCTTCTCGCCTGTAGCTATGCTTAAGTCGATCTGAATCCTTTTGTCTATTTCAGCCTACATGGATTGGAATGTAAGGCAGATGGACGTTAAGACAAATTTCCCTAATAAAGTTATTGAAGAGACCCTCTACATGGAGCAACCCGATGATTTTGTAGTCAAGACAAGGAACACATAGTTTGGAAGCTTAAGAAGTCCATTTATGGCCTCAAGCAAGCATTTAGATCATGGAATATGTGTTTCGATCAGATGAATTTGAGCAGTGCCGTGATGAAAGTTGTGTCTACAAGAATGTTTATAATAATAATGTATTTTTCTTGGTACTCTATTTATATGACATCCTATTAATTGGAAGAAAAAAAAAGATGTTATCAAACGTATGAGGGTGACTGTCTACTCAATTTGAGAAGAAGGATATGAGTGAAGTTAGCCACATTCTCGGGATTAAGGTTATCAGTAATCGCCAGAAGAGAATGTTGTGATTATCTCATGAATCCTATATCGACATTGTACTCAAACGTTTTAGTATGCAGAATTCCAATAAATGGTTCTTACCTTTTCGGCATGGAATTACCTTATCTCAATACATATGTCCTAAGACACCCACTAGGATTGAGGAGTTGAGACAGATTCCATATGCTTCGGCAGTTGGAAGTCTTATGTATGTTATGATATGTACTAAGCCTGATATCTGTTTTGTTGTTAGCATGGTAACAAGATATAAATCTAACCTTGGCCAAGGACACTGGACTGCGGTGAAGAATATACTCAAGTTTCGAAAAGGACTAAAGAGTATATGCTAGTTTACCACGCAGCTGAGTTGTGCCCTTTAGATCATACCGAATCATATTTTTAAACTGATCGGAATTCGAGGAAATCAACCTCTAGCTATGTGTTCACCTTAAGAGATGGAGCGGCGACATGGATGAGTGTAAAGCAAAAATGCATCGCAAACTCCATCACGGAAGCAGAATATTGGCTGCTTCAGAAGCCGCTAAGGAAGCTGTATGGTTCAGAAGCTTCCTAATGGATCAAAACAAGATTCCGAGTATGCCAAAAAGTATCACAATTTATTGTGACAACTTAGGTGCAATTGCAAACTCTAGGAAACTACGGGCCCACAAATCTAGTAAACACATAGAGGGGAAGTATCATATCATAAGGGATTTAATGCGAAGATGAGACATTAAGTTGACCAAGATTGCATCAGAAGATAACCTAGCAGATCCTTTCACTAAGAGCCTAACTGGAACGACGTTCAATCGTCATGTGGATTCGATGAGAGTTAGATGCATCAAGGACCTAGACCTACTTTCAGTATAAGTGAGAGAATAGACAGTAGTGTATACTCAAAAGCATATTTTGAGTATATGTAGGAGATTGTTAGGGTATATACTGAAAAGCACACTTCGAGCTACTTGTATATTTGTAAACCTTATTTCCCAATTTTATTTGAAGAATATTATTTTGTCACATTAGTTTGTAATTTCATTTGATGTTGATTTACAACTTATTATGATTGAGTAAACATGTCTAGGTCTTTTGCATCGTAGATTGAATGTTGGTAAGGTTATCACTAAAGGTCTTTCAACCAGTGTCTTGTCTAGATAGACTTAGACAATTTATTGTGAAAGGATGCAGTGTCAGTCCAAATGTTTATTAACCTTGGTAAACAAATGACACTGGTATGGTATAGCACTAAATGGATTCACGTTGAGATAAGTCTTTCTTGTTGATTACTGAAAAAGACGAGGTATCAATGATTATTTGTTTATTAATCTTTGTATATAGCATTAAGCATACGATATTGATTACGCACTGCTTTAACTTATCAAAACGTGCAGGTTTTTCGTAACCCGAGAATCCTGATATCTTCGGTAGTGATAATTAATATCTAGCGGTGCTAGGATTGTTGTTGCATTGAATCGTGTCGTATGAGAGTCCGAGTTGATAATATCCCCAAGAGGTGTTCAGAAATTTTTTTATTATACAGAAGCCCTGCCTGCCGACTTGGAATTTATTCTAGCACCAGGCTTAAATTAAATTAATGTATATTAGCATTTAAACAAGGAAAATAAATTATTCAAAAAGGAATCTCAAACTATCTATAATTTGGATTTGGACGAGTAAATAAATATTAATTTCTATAGTGGTCCAAATTAGTATTCTATTGGACTTATATTAAATTGAGACTCAGTTTAATTAGTTAAAGACCAATAGAGATGCCCAGCCCAAATTTCTTTGGATCCCTAACCTGGCCCGTTTATAGTGTATAAATAGGAGAGAATAAGAAAACGAAGAAAATACTATTATTACACACACACTCACACACCACACACACAGAGCACACATTCTCTTTCTCTGTATTCTTTGTATTTTTCTCTTTTCTTCTCTAGTCCTATTGGTTTGATAGCATTTACCCACACCAATATTCAAACATAGAATTGAGAATGAAGATCTAAGATAGATATTCAAGATCTACACATAGAGAATGCACGAGCAATATTCTAATATTTGGAAATTAATTTACTAGTAAGTACTTTAGATCTGTAGTATGCATGTTTTAGGATTTAATTTTTAAATTGCATGCTTTATCTATGTTATAGCTAGTAGAATTTAATTTGAATATATGTATTAGAATTCTCTATATTATTCTAAATAGATTATGAATTGGAGAATTCCTTTATTGGAATGTAATTCCCATCAATGCAATCTATAATGGCATTGGTCACTATAATTAGAAGGCAGTTGTTTAAGAAAATATTTTGGAATATGAATATAATTGGTTATGTGTAAAGATTGAGAATCATTGTTTACTTTGGTTTTGTTTTTAATATTTATAGTAAAGAATATTTTTAAATTTTAGATTTTGTTGCAGATTGATTTGTTTTTTAGGTAATTTAGTAGTGTTGATAGATAAAATTGTGGTGATGTATGTGAAAAATAAGTTTTGCAAAACAAAAGATTAATAAAGATGACATAACAGAAAATGTCGGAAATAAATTTACTAAATTGTTCATGCAATACTAAGCAATCATACATTTAAATCCATTATTTTATTATATAGTAGTGTAAGAAGTTTATGAATTACATAGATGCGTGTTAGGATGAAACCCTATCCTAATTACCAAACTAAGATTAATTATCATTCACAGATTTTGATAATTTAAGGGCAAGATTTAATTAAAAACAAAATCAGCATACTTGGTCTATCATATCACATAAGGTTATTATGGTACATGGAAAAAAATCCAAGATACTGATTTATCGAGAATTACGAGAAAAAATAATCACAAAAAATGCGAAAATAATAATAATGAGTAAATATAATACAGTTGCTTAACACTATGCTAAAAATTGATTAACACTATATTGATTATTGATTGACTCTATGCTGATTTTTCTATTATGTTGTATTATATGCTGATTATTATTATTATTTGTGTATTGTATATAGTTGGTTAATGCTATGTTGAAATTTGACTAACACTATGTTGATCATTGATTAACACTATGCTGATTTTTTTACTATGTTGTATTATATATATTGATTATTATTATTTGTGTATTATATATGTTTGGCTAACGTTATGCTGAAAATTGACTAAAACTATGATGATTATTGGTGAAAATTATGCTTATTTTTCCACTATGTTATATTATATATGCTGATTATTATTGTTTGTGTATTAAATATATTTGGTTAACGTTATGCTGAAAATTGACTCACACTATGATGATTATTGGTGAAAATTTATTGGTTAGCTCTATGCTGATTTTTTCAATATGTTGTATAATATATGCTGATTTGTATTATTTGTGTATTATTAGGGATGTCAATCGATGCAACCCACTCGGGTTCGGACCAACCCTATCGGGTTGTCGGACTATTTGGTTACAAATCATTCGGATTGTAATTTTTTCAAATGAGAAATTCTCAACCCTAACCCTAAATTATCGAGGTTAGGGCTAACACATCAGGCCAATCGAACTAAAAAAATTATGAATTTTTTAATTAATATTAATTTTGATAATTGTATATTTGTAACAAAAAAATGCATCAATAAATTAATATCATTTAAACTCAAAACTAATATTTAACTTTTATAAAAGTAAGAAAATACATTTTTCTTAATAGATTATCATTTTTTTAATTTTTAAATCTAAACATTTTATATTAAATGTTA
>JAYDZE010374587.1:0-17313 GCA_034509125.1 Monilaria moniliformis
TCACCGAAATTTTGATCTGTTGGATAATTGAGAAAATGTCAAAAGTTATGATTTTATGTTCCAGTTTCAAAAGTTATTGGATGACCAGAAGTTAACAAAAATTTGTGATTTAAATGACAATTATCTAACCTAAATAATGAGTTGTTTCTGTTAGCGACCATTATAACATTGAACCCATAAAAAAGCAAAGCGACATATATATACACGAAACACATCAAAAGTTTGAAATTAATTTTGAGGGAAAAAGGTCACAAAATAATGAGAATTGTGATAGATACGTTGATGCATGTTGTATTGACGGCACGTGAAAATAATCTCTTTTATATATATTTTGTATTCAAAGTTAATATATTTACGTTTGTGTTGCGCGTATAAAATATATTACATATTAACTAGAAAACAACAACCTTTTACGACAATTTTCAAAAGTCTAAATATAACCTTGTATGCTATTTCATTATATATCTTGTGATAAGACGTTTCTTCTCCAACTAATAGATTGGAGGTTCGAGTCATCTTAGGTGCATGTGTGTGAAAATATATACAAGTAATAACTCAAAAAAATATAGGTGTTAAAGAGTTTATTTGAAAAGAATACAAATTTCATGATTTTGTAAGACCAAAATTATTAGTGCAACCACAACTAGACCCAAATATATTTGCGCCTTTAATTGGGCCCGGCCCAAGTAATTGTTGGAATAGCAAAAAATTTCTTTGCAACTGATATAATTTTGCGCAACTTGCAAAACAAAATAAATTTGGAATATTCTTCCTTACGTAACTAAGCACATTCTTGCCTATCATTTTTCTCTTTATGACACATATGATTATATAAATCAATGAGCATAAACCCCACTAATATTTGTTCCAAATATTATCTTATATTATAGTTATAAAATATATAATAAATAAGAAACTATTGATTGTTTAATTTGTGGAATTATTTAATTTGTCGAATTTGTTATGAAATTCTTAAATTCAAATTTGTTTTGAAAAAAAATCGTATAATATATTAGGGCGCTAATTGGTTGCAAATCCATACATTATAGTCAAATTCTGTATTTTTCAATACATGTAAAGTTGGAGATAAGATACACAAAGTATGATCACTTTTAAAAAATTTCCGAATTCAAATTTTGCTATCTAAACTAACTTGATATTAAGCTTTTAATACAATGCATGACTTTAAACTTATGATTGCTAACGCGAAATTAGTTGACTTGGCATCAAAATTTTAATACACAGCCTGACTTGAAATGCAGACAATTATTTCTATAACCTATTGTTTATGTAATTATGTTAGCAATAACATATGTATATTGATTGAAATATTAAAATTGATTTGATACATGATACGTAAAAAATAAATTCAAAATAAGCAAGTTATAATCAATTGAAATTATAATTAAAAAATTTATTCCATTTTGGGTAATTTATTTAGTTTTAGTAAGCCTTATGAGTTATGATTGTGTTATATATTACAAAAATTATGAATTAATATGGATCATTTGATTTAATTTGTTCAATACAAGTCCTTAGAAGCAGCATTATAATCTGATCTGCTTGGGACACAACACTAATCCTTTTTGTACAGAATAACAAGCAGCGGGTTAATGTTCATCAATTTGATGGAGAATGTGAACAGGCCTGCGTTATTATATTGGTATTTTGGCTAATTCAATATACAATAATATTCTTGAGAGACATATACTTCAAATTGGGCTCGGACCAATAACATGTGAAGGAAATACAGATAAAAATACAATTTTATTTTAACTATCGATTGTTGTAATAATAATTATAATATTCGTAAAATAATAAATAAATTTAGATGATGTAGTAGGAAATTTTAACAAAATTGTAATCAGAATAGCATTGAAGATTTATTTAGTATTTAATAATAATAATAATAATAATAATCAAATAATAATAATTAATTTTATATGAAATTAGTGATTCTAAAGTATTGTGGGTTAAGGTTTTATTTAAATAAAATATGTAAATATGACTGAAAGAAATAAGATAGGTTGAAAGAAAGAGAAGCCACTCTATTGAATTATGGTTTTTGCGTTTGCTAATTCTGTATCATTTTTTTCTTTTATTTATTATTTTAGAACATTTAACTATGTAATGCAAACTTGGCTATTGATTTAAATTTGATGGCTCAAACTTATATGCACAAAAATTTCACGTAATAAAAAGAAAGAAGGTGAACTTCCTCCTAATAGGATCTCTATTATTTCATCTATAAAATTACTGAAATGATTTAATTAATTACACTATAATTCATGTGATCGTAATATGGTTATATAGGTAATTTTTGACAAGTATATAGTAGTACAATACATAGTCAAGTAAAATAGATATGAGAATAACTATTTTGTTCGTATCACATCCCACCATATAATAGGCCAAGAGGCTCATATCATTTTGTGTGTATAAATTCAAAAAAAAAATAATGTAAAAGTAATATTGCACAATAATTTTAGATAAATGTATCATAAAATCTGTTTTTACTCGATGTAATATTAAACTCATGAATTATAGGTGAAATTATTATTCTCGCCTTTATAGGAAATAGACATAAACACATATTAACTCATATATCTTTCCACCATACCAATCACCACTAAACATATGTGTTTCTTGAGACTCACTCACCTATCACACACGTAATCGCTAAAAATATGTTATATTATTGCGTTTAAAGTTACGAATTAGGTAATATGTTTGTCGGACTTAAATTATTATAATGCACTTCATTCAATATTATTATTCGTACAAATAAATTATTATATTTCTCAAATAATTAACTCATATTTGGGCCAAAAAAGCAAATAAAACTCTCGTGCATCGCACGGGTTAAACACTAGTATTTAAAATATTCAAAAAGGAAAAACAGGGCTATATAATTGGGACAGAGACACTCTATGTTTAGCATGATAAGATGATGTTAAAAAGGCATGAGAATCTAAGTAAATATTATATTGAGACTTTACACTATTAAAAAAAACATACAATTTCTATTATTAAAATAAAAGGTAGTACAGGAGTAATGACATGAAGTAACTACTCAAGGGTGCATTAAGTACTCTTGTACAAATTGATTAATAATGCAACTGAAAAGAAGCGTAAGCTAAATAGGCGACGGTGAAGTAGTACCACAATCCCAATTCGATAGATGGGCCGCTGCTTTCTGGCCGCACTGGCCGCACTATGTTACTTCCGCCGCCCGATGCACCGCCCCTACCGGCGGCTCCACCCTTTGCCCCGCCTCCGCTACTTCCGCCGCCTCCTCTGGCACCGGCAGCACCGCTACTTCCGCCGCTGGGAGGAGCAACAGCAGAGGTGAGGATGAGACTAATGATGGTGAGGACGAAAACAAACTTGATGACGCGATGCATTTTGTTGATTTGATTCGGAATGATTTGTCAAATCGATTTATAGCATCTCTAATTCAGCTGCAAAGGAATATTTATATTTTATGAGTATAAAAATGGAGGAACCGAGAAAGGAAAATTACGTGGACGTAACTAGGTTTTTGTGACGAATGGGAGTTCTACAGATACCAAAAAAAATTAAGATGATTTTTTTGAATGAAATTTTACGATGATTAATTGTCCTGAAAGTCGCACATTCCTAAATTATTAATTGTCATGAAAGTCACACATTCCTAATTATTAATTGTAACATGCGTGTTTGTAAGAAATCCCATCCACGTCTGCAGCGAGAGTATAATATAATTATTTCTTCATCCAATTGTCTCACAGCGTTCCGAATCATTTGTGTAATACAATTGGAATTAGATTAAGAGGTTGCATGTACCTTAGTTAGTTTACAACGTGTTCAAGTCCAAGACTCCAACCAATAGAGTGATGAAACAATTCAAACGCAAAATTTTATATTCTCCGATTCAAAATATTAAAAAATCAGCAATCCAAATCCAAATAGATAGGTCTCCAATAATCCTCGAATTGACATGTAACAATTCGAAAATAAGTTAGGATGGCGATTTTATATTATTGGGTAAATGTTAGGATGTCCGATAACGTGGCCGTGACATACTCTGGATGAATCTGGTTTGATGGATCTTGGAGATCTGATTCCTTTGTCACACCTGCACGTGCCATCAACGACAAAATTTCAAATCTGATGGTGAAGCCACATATATAGCTTAATTGGCAAGACTTTTCTTCTCCAATTATTAGATTAAGGGGTATGAGTCACCACCGAAGAAAAATGGGAAACCATTATTTATACTTTTTAAAAAATAAGAAGAGTTTTACCTGAAAATACAAGAAGAGTTCTACAGCCAGAATTTTGTCCAAATAAAATATCAGTGTCCAATCTGTCCCCAACCATACACATCTTAGAAGTAGGGATGTTGAATCTGCCACCCAAGAAACATAATAATCCATAAATTACTACCTTGCATACATATGTTTCATATCTCAAACTAAAAAGATTGACCAAATTAACTTACTTTTCTAGTAAAAAGTCCATCAGAAATGTAGAGGGTTTCCCAACTACAATTGGATCTTTCTGTGTTGTACCACATATTGCAGCAACCATGCATCCTGCGCCTGAACTCAAGAAACCAAAAGATGAAGTTTTTCAACTTTCAATTATAAGAACAAGGTTGTATAAGGGGGAAAAGGTAAACTTACCAGGCCATTCTTGTAGATCGGTGAGATTTCCTACAGCATCACGGTTTGTAGCAATAAATAGGCATCCAGGATTCTCACGTATACAAAGAGTGCCATACCTTACAGATAACATTATTAATGCTTATAGATTTTGATAGTTCAGCATGACCAAATAGATTAGGTGTCTTTTGAAATCTGTTATGTAGATTGATACCGATATCAGTTATAGGTAAATTAGACTGAGACAAAGTCCTTACTGCAGCTTGTAGAAGTTTATGTACTTGTCCAGTCCAACCACCACAGCTCCAACCTGGAGTAGATGTAGCATTGTACCCAAATCAATGGATAAAAAGGTACTATGCTGTAATAGAGACTTGGAGCAGGAAAGCAAAATTACATTCTTATCATGCTCAAAGAAGCTGTTTGATTTCATATGGGCAGTTTTCTTCCCATCTTCCTGCAAGAAATATGCTGATTAATTATCCTTCAAACTAAAAGACTACCTAATTTTGTAAATGAAAATTTTAGCCTGAATGATACATTGCAAATCATACAGGGTGATTGTCAGTAGTAGCTAAACGAGCTATCAACTGATGGAATAAATCTAGAAAAAAGGTTCAGATTTTTGGCCCTCAATCAATAATTTGAAGTCTGGTAATGAAAAATGAGACCAAAACTTTCAAGCAAGCAGGATGACAATAATAAAAAGATAACTTACCACATCCAAAAAAGAACAGAAAATCTTTTCTAATCAAATCATTTGGGCTTCGTTCTTAAACTAACTTTGGTGAAAGACCTTAGAGTATAGCAGCATCCATATCAACACAATTATTTTCCAAGGAGTTGACGAAGAAACCCAATATAGAGACAAATTGGTATATGTTTAAAGCATATAATATTGTAACTATGAAGAGAATGATATGACAAAAAGATAAAATGGACCATATATAAAAGAACTACAGAATTAACAGGAAGCTTACAGGACCACCAAGAGGGGTAAAACCAGCAAGCTCCAGTTCCTCCAGGATGCCTTCTTCACCAATCACATACACCTACAAAACCAGTGCATGGAAATGAGAGGTCTACAAAATCAGTGCATGGAAATGAGAGGTTTACATCATCATAGCACCACCATCATCTAACGACAGTGCCTATAAGCAACTGAAAGCTCAAATCAAACTGTAACTAATAAAATTTATCTTGTAAAAGGTCAAGAAAAGTACAACTTTATCACTTGAGGCTTTGCAGCCATTTCCTCCTAATTCAGGGTACAACTTAACTGATCAGGATTTTTTTCTAGATTCTCTAATTTTATCTAAACAGGTAACAAGTGGATACATGATCTTCATATAAACAACTGGATAGACTTACTCAAGTAACATAAATTCTTTCAGTAGATTTAAACCATTTATTAGTACATGACAGCACTCTACCTTCACTTCTAGGAAACACTAGTCAGCTAGCCACTTAACACTTCATATTTACAAAAGCAAGTAAGCTCAAGATTTATATACGCACTAGCACTGCCAACAGATATAGAGCAAGCATGACTAACCAAACAAGCTCGATCAAGTACCTTGCCCCAAGAAAAACCTCACGATTATAACTGCATTGAGAAAATAGAAAGTCAAACAAAGACGAACCTTCTTTTCTTTTGGAAACTTGTTCACTTTCAAATACATGGCTGCAGCAAATGAAGAACTGAAAATCTCGTCCTGTAATCTTCAAGAGATTAACATGTACACTCCGAATCTACTTGAAAATAATTAATCAATGGAAACAAACCTCAGACACAGAAATGCCTACAGAATGGAACTTCTTGGCATATTGCCTTCTAGACTTAGTCGAATTATTCGTCACAAAAACAAGCTTTTTCCCCTGCTCAAAAAAACAAATACGATGTCAGCCACGATTTGAATCAGTTACCTATTTCTGAAATTAAGTTGATCAACCTGATGAAAGAGTTAAGAATATTATGAACTCACCATGGATCGAAGCATATCCAGAGTATCCGAAACACCGTCAATTAGAGAATCTCCTTTCCATATGACACCTAATTATTTTCATTCCAAAAAAAATCTCGTGATTATAAAAACTGATAATGGTGGAAATAGTTTGTGGCGAGAGAGTGTGAAAACGAACCATCGCAGTCGAAGAGAAAAGCATCAGTGGAATGGAGGAGACTTTCAGTGTTCCGAGGAGTAAGGCGCTGACAGTTTTCATTAAGGATTGATTGCGAGAGTTCTCTGGCCATCGAGAAAGGGGGAATCGACGAGTGGTTATCGCGAAGCAAAGCTTTCGGTTTGAGCGCAGTGAGTTGAGACTTTTTTTACTAGTGGAGGGCGCAGAAACGATTGGCAGCTTACATTTGATAAATCGTGCGTAAAATAAAGCCGAGAATATTTAAAAGAAGTAAAAAAGAAAAAAGAAAAAAGAAAAGAGAAAGAGCAACAAGGAAGTGGACGACATAATGCATGCGCAGCAGATCCCAACATATTTTTGGCTTTTCCTTTCTTTATTTTAGATTTTAATTCGGTTGGCAGGTATCTCTAATTCATGATTTTTCCCAAGTTCCTTTCGCTTTCTTCCAACATATGGTTAAATCTCTTTTCATAATTAATTAACTAATAATAAGTTTAAATAAATAAGTTAATTTGTAATTACTTTCTCCGTCCCATTAAAAATGTCTTACTTTTCTTTTTGGTTTGTCCCACAAAAAATGTTACACTTCTATATTTGGATAAAAGTTATATCATAAACAACTTTGTCTCTCTCATTATTATAATATCCAATAATTTTTTTCCTCATATTATTAGTTTTTCTATTATCATTAATACATTTAATGACTTCTTCCCTCTTTATTTAAGAACTCTAAATAAAAACTCCTAAAATCTCGAATCATCACAAAGTATGACATCTTTACCGGAATGGAGAGAGTACTATTTGTATATAACTATTTTTTTTATTTGGGGCTGGGAGAACATTCGGGTGTGATTCCTAGAACTCTCTATTAGAAGATAGGATGTCGCACCATTTGATATCCTTAAGAGGACTAAAATGAGTGTAATATGTAAATAGAACAATATTTGTTTCAAAATACTTTAAAATTGAATAATTTTCCATAGTTAAATTTGGGATAGTTTTGTATCATTATTTAATTTTTGAATTGGTGAAATAACATTAAAAAAAATGTTGCGTATCATTTCATTTAAATTTTCAATTTGTGTAGTTATATTATACTTAATTTTCTTGTTAAATGAGAAAACAAAAATACCTTTTTTGTATAATTTTTTATTTGACAAAGTTTTATAAAAAAATCAATGCAAAATTAGATATTTATCCCAATCTTAGGTAATTTTAATCTCAAAGTTGTCTTTTTATCTTTGTATTGAAAGTAAGTATTATGTTAATTAAATTGATTATTATTTATTTAAAAAAAATTTATTTGGCCATCAAATTTTGGTACACATAATATAATTTGGAAAACATTTATTGCATTTAATTATTCAATAAAAAGTGATCAAATTAAATTTCTTAAGAAAAATGAAACTATTTATTTGGCCAAATTTAAGTTAATTGTACCGTTATATTTGGTTTCCTTATTAAAATAAGCTTTTTATCAATATCAAAATTTTATTCTGAAAACATGTTAAGACATATATAATATCAGAACCACGTTCTATCGTTAATCTGTTTTCAAAATTATAACTAATAATATGTTTAAACAAATTATTAAGTTATTCCATATAATACTATTTATATAATTTTTTATTTTTTATTTACTTAGGGGTGAGGAATGATGGGGTTTAATCCATAAACATCTCTATTACAAGACATGAGGTCGCACCATTTGGTGTCAAAATTAGGGGTGCTTATCGGTTAACCGATAACCGAACCGATTAAGGTCGGTTATTAGTTAACCGATAACCGAAATTTTCGGTTTCGGTTCGGTTTCGATTAGTGGTAAAAAAAATCGGTTATCGGTTATAACCGAAAAAATCGATCTAAGTAATGTATAAATATATTACTGCTACTTATGATGTCAACAGTAGGCATAAAGCATAGTGGTTAAGTACGCGCGCACTGAGCGCGAGGTCTCATGATCGATTCCTAGCTGGCTCCATTTTCTCGCCCGCACTCTCGCCCCCTTCTCGCCCACATCCCTTTTCTCTCGCCCTCGCCCACATTTCCGCCCCCTTCTCGCCCGCACTCTCGCCCCTCTCGCCCGCATCCCTTCTCTTGCCCCCTCCATTTTCTCGCCCACATGTGACTCTTATAAAAGAGTATGCCTCATATGACTTCTCTTATGAAAACTATGGACCCTTTTGCCTTTACATTTGGACATTATTTTAGTGTTATATGGCTTTTATGGACGTAAATTGTTCATGTTAATAATTAAAATTAGTTTGATTTTTTTTTTAATTTCGGTTATATCGGTTAACCGACTAACCGATCGGTTAATAGCCTAACCGAACCTAAATCGGTATCAGTTCCGGTCATGATTTTTTGAAAAAAAAATAGTCGGTTAACCGACAATTCGGTTCGGTTAATCCGACCGAATAAGCACCCCTAGTCAAATGCATGAATTTGTAAACTCTATATTTCCATTTTTCTTTCTATAAGTACCACTTTTTTACTTCATTTCTAACACAACAATTTCATATAATCTCTAATTTTTCTATAATAACTCTCCAACGTTTTGTTTGCATCTTTGTATTATGGATCCTCATGGCGACGACAATGTTCTCAAAGATCCTTTTTTTCGGTGGAAAATCTTATCAGAATGGCTTGCAACACCGGCGACCTTGCGATACATGTGCGGGAGGAAATGGAGGAGGCCAATCAATCACGTCGGAGGACGTACATGCACCGGGAAAAAGAAGAGGCTGACGCATGTCTCGTCGCATATTATTTCTCAGAAAATCCGCGATGGGTCCCAACCGTATTCCGTCAATAGTTCCGTATGTGCAGGTCTTTGTTCGTGTGCATAGCAAATACATTGGCAGCGCGTGAATAATACTTCTGACAGGTGCTGGACGGCACCAGACGTCAAGGGTTGTCCACGCTTCTGAAATCCACTTTGGCCATCCGACAATTGGTGACTGGGGGATGTCCGGATCAATTCGATGAATATTTACACGTCCCCAAATCGACGGGCCGTAAATGTTCGGTGAAGTTCTACAAAGCAGTTCAAAGTGCATTTAACGCCGAATATCTGAGTAGGCCTATTGTCCAAGGTTGCCTACAACTGCTGTCTATGTACGAGGCATAACATGGCTTCCCCAGCAATGCTCGGGAGCATTGACTGCATGCATTGGGAGTGCAAGAATTGTCCAACGACATGGAAATGCGCATACACAAGCGGCCACAAAGGTATAATTTGTAAACTTAATTTGTTCCATTTTTTCTTTGTCAACTATATGGTGGACTCAATCTATATTCATGTCTAGGGATGTCAATCGGGCCAACCCGCTCGGGTTCCGGCCAACCTTATCGGGTTGTCGGGTTATTCGTTTACGAGTCATTCGAGTTGTAATTTTTTCGGGTTAGAAATTCTCAACCCTAACCCTAAATTATTGGGTTTTCGGGCCAATCGGGCTCAAAAAATTTTATGAATTTTTTAAAATTAATATATTAATTTTGATAATTGTATATCTGTAACAAAGAAATACATAAATAAATGAATGTCCTTTCAACTCAAAACTAATATATAGCTTTTAGAAAAGTGAGAAAATACATTTTTTTTAATAAATTATCTTTCTTTTTTAGTCTAAATATTTTATATTAAATGTTATAGTAAAATATAGAAAAGCAAAATGATGAACATAACTTTCGAATATTGAATCAAAATGCATTTTTCACATACATCTAAAAAAATCTTATTATACTAACTTTCAAATATTGGAATAATAATAAATTAATGAAGTTTGAAAACTAAATAACGAGAACTCACTAATTTTTGGTCGATCCTATGGGTTCGGGCTATCTTCGGGCCAACCATAGGCTATTTGGTTTAAGGTCATTCGAATTGCGATTTTTTTTTAGTTGGAATTTTTCAACCCTAACCCTATCGAGTTATCGGATTAATCAGGTCAACCCACGAGTTTCAGGCTAAATTGACATCTCTATTCATATCTGTAAATACACAGAGAGAAAAACAAATATTCCAATAAATTTATTAAATCACATATATTACACAAATTTATAAATCCTCCATCAGTATTGGAATACAGCAATAATTTATGATTATACCAGTACAAGCATCTATATCATAATAAATATTATAAAAAATATTGTACTAAATATTTTTATATGTTCATTTGTTAAAATACAAGATTATAGATTATAAATATATATGTGGGTTAATGTAAAAATTAATTATTATTATGAAAATTAAAAACACTATACTGACGTGTAAAATAATTGCATTCACAATTAAACTAATTGGACTCGAAAAAAGTGAAATTTAATAAAATCTTCGCTCCTTATAGGATTCGAGCCCTGGTGCTATGTTCATCCAGTAAGAAGATGCATCCACCGTAGATTTTCATTATTGAAAAGCTAAAAATGGTTCTCCGTTCTTATTATAAATATTAGTTCTCATTTGAATACCTCTCTCTCTCTCTCTATATATATATATATATAGCTAGTGTGTAATCTGTCGAAATTCGACGAAAACCATTTAATGTTATAATTTATCAGTTCATATTTGCACATTGAACTATCCTTTGATGTGATTTATCCCTGCCAGATTAATTGTACAATATAAACATAAAGTCCTAAACTGTAAGAAAAGATGAATGTTTTAGGGATGTCAATTTAGCCCGAAACCCTTAGATTGATCCGATTAACCCTACAATTCGACTAGGTTAGGGCTAGAAGATTATAACCCGAATGATCCTAAACTGAATAGCCCGCAACCCGATAGGGTTAGTCAGAAGATAGTCCGAGCCCCATAGGGTCGAGCCGAAAATTAGCGAGTTAGTTTTTAAACTTCATTACTTTAATTTTTTCAAATTTTTGAAAGTTAGTATAATAACTTTTTTTTTTCCAAATGTAGGTAAAAATGCATTTTGATTCAATATTCGAAAGTTATATTAATAATTTCACTTTTTTATATTTTATTATAACATTTAATATAAAACATTTCTCTAAGAGTTACATATTAGTTTTGAGTTGAAGTAACATTTATTTATGGTTATATTTTTGTTAGAAAAATATAATTATTAAGATTAATATATTAATTTAAAAAATTCATAATTTTTTTTTGAGTCTGATTAGCCCAATGGGTTAGCCCAAAACCCAATAATTTAGGGTTAGAGCTGAGAATTTTAAATCCGAAAAAATCACAACCCGAATGATCCCCGAATGATCCGTAATCAAATAGCCCGATTTTAAAGAATAATTCAAGCAAAGCGGAGAGAAACAAAGAAGATAAGCTTTTACCAAATTTATGTGAAAAGCCAAGGCTAGTTAATAAGTCAAAATAAATTACTCACATTAAACAGATGAAAAAAAGCTGCCTAGGTAGCTAGAAATTAAAATATAGGACTTAAAAGCATTGACCAAATTAAAAGTGCCACTCATATACTAATATAAACTGAATTACACAGAAGCACCTACTTGAATCCAAGATAATGAATATTAGTAGCACTAATACAAATAAGAATACAATAAAATAGAGTAATCATCAACCAATAATAAAAAGAAAAGAAAATCAAAATCATTTAACATCAAAATTTAGCAGCTTGTTGTTCATAGTAGAACCCGTGTGGTTCAAAATTAACGAGATTTTCAGATCATAATCGATATCCTATATTTTAGCAAAATGATACAAAAAATGAAACAGAACGTCAAGAAAATAACCAAATTTATATTGTACCTCACAATATATTGAAAAGTTCATCACACACAACCCAACTTTTATCTTCTTCTTTTTGGCAAGAATATGTTTTATACCCTTCTTATTATATTAATAAATGCTAATTGGACTATCCGGAGTGTGCCTATGTCTGAAATTTGGTTATCTTCCGTAATTACCCATCATAAATTGTTTTTAATTACTCATCAACATGCTGTAATGTAATTAGTTTGAGTCACCCACAACTGGAAACTTAACTTTATTATATAATAAACAATATATATCAGTTATTCATTGATCTAAAAAGAAGTATCTAAAGTATGTTTAATTAGTCGACTTCATATTTGCATAGATCAAGACTCTGTTATTGAACCAGTGATAAACAGTAAACTGACTCACTCTTTCATATATAATCGAAATGTATCACAACAGAGGATATTGACAATCAAGCATCAATAAACAAAAAAAGGAATTCTAAAATACAAGACTCCATCGATACAGAAAATAGAATGAGACCTATCAAACAAAGCAATGAAGCAACACTCTATTAAGGCACCAACAACATCTCATGGCAAAAATGTTACCAAATTTTATTTGATATGGAAATAATCATTATTGATATTACTACGACTTTTACTATGCAAAATTATAAAATCGATTCATACATTAAATTGTATAGATTATTAAAGCAAACTCCAACCCCATTGGTAACATTAAAATAGTATTCACTTTGCAAACTTGTCTTTGATTTGCGGGTTGAACATTGGGAAGATGAGTAATTAATCGAACAACTTCTCCTGGCTGCGAGGTTGCCTTCCAATTTTTAAATTGTTTTAGTCAATATCAACCAATATTGAATTTTAAGATAGATCAAGGATTTTGAAAGCTAGAGTCTTTAATTTTACACTGTTATGGTACTATTTTGGCAAATGTGATACTCATAGTACCAAAATTGATAAAGATTTAAACATAAAGTAATACAATTTCCCCCCACTTAAAAAATGTGATAAACATGTATCATACAAAACTGTATCAATGTAAAGTGCCAAATACGTATCAATTAATTAAAAATGTATATCTACATGTTAATAAGACCTAAATGACGAAGTTGAGATATCACAAAATTCCTCCTAATATGCGATATAATTTCTCCTATAAATATAGTAGTACAATAATCCCGCTCGGCTGCAGCGCAATGCTTTAATTTGATTATTCTCATGGACGTTTCAATCGTATCCCTAATCTAAAATGGTCTACTATGGTGGTCTTAATTAGGTGTGCGGATGACTGATTAAATTTTTTATTCCTCATGTTGTCCTTTTCGTACCTCTACTTCTACGAAACACGTGAGCCCGTTTAGCCCCTCTTTACCCTAATATTATTCTAATCTCACCTAACATAACTCAGGATGCTATAATTTGTTTCTCTCACAGATTTCAGTAGTTATATCATGAGACTTATTGAAGCAAAAATAGAGAACAAAAAGGCACCCAAAAAAAATTATGAGTAAATGGACTTGATTCAATTAAAATAAAGTCGTAAATCTTGAAATATTTAACAAATAAAGTTCGAGACTCAATTCGATAATAAACAAATCAAATTTGGCTTGGTTAAGTTTAATCACACTCATAATATTGATTATATTTTTTTTCATTGAATTTTATATCCCCGTTGCAGCAGTGTAAGTTGACTTAATGCTAATGAGTTTACTGCTACGAACACCAATGTTGAATTCCAAAGCACTTGCTGCTTATAGGCCATCGTTTTGGACTGGTAGACTTAATTTCACATTCCGAGTCAGATTTGATTACCCGAAACAATCATTCATAATTATATTTTTATATTACTTATCAGTAAAATATATTTTTTAATTGTGCTGTTTTATGTACATAAATTAGTCAATCTGATTAATTGGAGGAAATTAGACACCACCGTGACTCCAAATTAAAGCAAAGTGAAATTAAATTTTTAGAAAACTCGGATTGTTTACTTTGAGAGATTTGTAAATTGATAGGTTGGTTGATTGTTGGGTATGATAACATTATATTTCAACTTATATAGTTTTGGTAAAAAAAAAAGGACTTATTTTTATTGTAAATCAAGAGAGGTATACTATACATTCGATATTATTAGACAATTCCTAAAGAAGACGTAATTGATACAATTGTCATTACTGTATTTATATATTTATTATGATCTGCACTTTATTTAAATAGCATTTATTCATAAACTAAATTGCCCCCAAAGGTTGGCAATAGAGATTATCAAATATCAAACAAAGCGGCGAATCTCTGAATATAGTGGTCATGCCACCAACACACATGGCTTCTCCCTATTGGCTCGATGATAACGAGGATTTGTTACTCCCCAGAATACCCTCCGTCAAGTCCGTCAGCTCTCCCATTCTCGGAAGCCAACAGTAGACCTATTTTCGGGAATGCCAGCAACTAAAATTTGACTGAGCAGCCCTCCAAAATGTGAACATCATCGCACTCAGCCATTAGCAGCATAGCTACAAAAAGCCACTTCCCCCACTCCTCCACTTCCACACACATATCAATTCCGCTCTCAACCATTTCTCTTACTAATCCCATTTCAATCAATTTTCTGCTGCTCTTTTGCGATGGCGAATCCCAACGGAGCGGCGTCGGATCTGAGGGCCACGTTTCTGGGGGTTTATTCCAAGCTTAAATCTGAGCTCTTGAGCGACCCTGCTTTCGAGTGGACTGATGGCTCTCGTCAATGGGTCGAGCGTGTAAGATTTCTGTTTTTGTTTTTCTGTTTTGCTTTCGTCGCTTTCCTTTTTTTTTCTTTGTTTGCCATGGTGGTGAATTGCACCTCAATGCGGTATCGAAATATGCGGTTTTGGATAGTGGAAATGTGACTTGCTGTGTGGTGAATTTTCCTATTTGTCACTTAACCATGGAGCTTCTCTAATTTCTGCTTTTTGAGGATCGACGAATCAAATGATATTTCTAAGCACAATCTTGCGTTTGATCTGCTTCTGTTGATGACTCGGTTCTTCTCGTACTTGGATCAAGATAACATAGGATTAGAAACAGAATTCGATTTGTTTAGTTGACTACTGGTTGACTTTGTGAGTCCTGATCTACTGACTCTGTTTTAGAATACCTGAGTTCAATATCTCTTGGGTGTGGAATCATGCAATACGGTTCTGAAGAAAATTAGATGTTTAGGAAATCATGATTCATGAACCCTTTGATGCTTTAACTTCAGGGAAAAGCAGTTTTATGATTTCGCACGTAGATTGGGCCGACTGGTTTGGTCACGATTAACTTTACTAATATATGGTTAACGGAAATACTGCAGCACTATTTTTGTGTTCGGGGAATGTTGAGTGGGGTTGTTTGATGATAAAAGATAATCACATAATAGAAGATAACTTTTTTCACAAATGCGCTTGGTTGGTGCCGTAAAGTGAGCATAATATATACCTTTTGGCTTAAAATGCTGATCTTTTCTGTAACATGCTTTGTATATTTCAAGTTGCAGCTACCAACCACTTCTTGAGAGAATTGAATTGTAAAAGTTGTAAATTTCCCCTTATGTAAAGTTGAATCCTTGATTCTGCCAGAGGAATGAAATCATAAGGTACTGTAATAGTTGAGTAAAATATCAATGATACTATCCCACTTGCTTCAAGATTCTACCAAACAGGATAGTCCAGTAGCATTTCTACTTGGAGCTTTATTCGTCACATATTTTGGATCTCTAGTTGCATCTAACATTTGTATTGTTCCAACTTTCTATCATCTTATTTCCACTTTGGCATCTTATGGAGATCTTAATGGGCATCTACTGATCATCTTGTAACTACTCCTGAGTCAAGGGGGCTTCCACTGTTCATTTTTTTCCCAGGCTTATTTTGGACATCAGTTTCTGGTTTATTGCCCTTATTCAACAATACATTTTTCCATAATTCAAATATATTTGTTGGCCAACTCGTGGATTTTCCCCTGAATTAATAATTTATTTGGTTATGGTTTCTTTGTGATGAGATGATTCTTTCTTTCTTTCTTTCTCTCTCTCTCTGACAAGTTCAAATTCAACACTTTTGGATGTTTGTAAAGGTTTGAAATTTTTATAACTGTGCTTAGTCCAGGCAAATTATGACACTATTGCCCATTGGATTGTTTTCACATGCACAATAGTATCACGAATTACACCTTTATGTAACAAGTTTGTTACAATTTTTTTCTGTTAATAAGAATTTGTTATTTGCTATTAGAAATTTAACTTTCTTATCTTCTTGGAAAACTTATATAAAGACAAATTATGCTGTTTATCGATGTACAGTGATGTTCAATGTCATGTAAACTATAGGACAAATAATCATTATGTCCTGACTAAGTCTATTATTCCTGATATTGCTTTCTTTGATATGTAACAGATGCTAGACTACAATGTGCCTGGAGGTATGTCATTATTTCCTATAATACTGCAACTGCATGCTATTAATGAAGAAGCATTATGTGCTGAAGAATTAATTATGATGTGTAGGGAAGTTAAACCGAGGTCTGTCAGTTATTGATAGCTACAAGTTACTAAAAGAAGGAAAAGATCTAACTGATGATGAAGTGTTCTTAGCTAGTGCTCTTGGCTGGTGTATTGAATGGGTAGGTCCACGTTTATAGCTTCTAACTTGTTCTAAGCTGCATAGCTATCTCCTGAAACACTGTTCTGAACAAAAACTATTAACTCATATACATGGAAATGCAGCTCCAGGCATATTTTCTTGTCCTTGATGATATTATGGATAATTCTCACACACGACGTGGTCAGCCA